>JADBJO010003573.1:169977-179977 GCA_016801955.1 Conus betulinus | reverse complement strand
AGAGTGGATGTTGTCATCATTATCTTCACTGGCAGTGGCTGTGTTCAGAGTGGATGTTGTCATCATTGTCTTTACTGGCAGTGGCTGTGTTCAGAGTGGATGGTATCATCATTATCTTCACTGGCAGTGGCTGTGTTCAGAGTGGATGGTATCATCATTATTTTTACTGGCAGTGGCTGTGTTCAGAGTGGATGTTATCATCATTATCTTTACTGGCAGTGGCTGTGTTCAGAGTGGATGGTATCATCATCATTATTTTTACTGGCAGTGGCTGTGTTCAGAGTGGATGGTATCATCATTATCTTTACTGGCAGTGGCTGTGTTCAGAGTGGATGGTATCATCATTATCTTCACTGGCAGTGGCTGTGTTCAGAGTGGATGTTATCATCATTATCTTCACTGGCAGTGGCTGTGTTCAGAGTGGATGGTATCATCATTATCTTCACTGGCAGTGGCTGTGTTCAGAGTGGATGTTATCGTCATTACCCTGACTGGCGGTGGCTGTGTTTAGAGTGGATGTTATCATCATTATCTTTACTGGCAGTGGCTGTGTTCAGAGTGGATGTTATCATCATTATCTTTACTGGCAGTGGCTGTGTTCAGAGTGGATTGTATCATCATTATCTTCACTGGCAGTGGATATGTTCAGAGTGGATGTTATCATCATTACCCTGACTGGCGGTGGCTGTGTTCAGAGTGGATGTTATCATCATTATCTTCACTGGCAGTGGATGTGTTCAGAGTGGATGGTATCATCATTACCCTGACTGGCAGTGGATGTGACCAGTGTGGATGTTATCATCATTATCTTCACTGGCAGTGGCTGTGTTCAGAGTGGATGTTATCATCATTATCTTCATTGGCAGTGGCTGTATTCAGTGTGGATTGGTCTTATCACCCATGGTGGGGGAGGGAAAAAAAACGACGTGTACAGTAGCCGAGGGCAGCTGACGGGGGGCTGAATATGAAGCTTGCTCAGCCTTCACTAGTTTTTCTTCGCTATTTCTATGTTAAGCTTGTTCTTGTTTGGTCCTTCGGTGGGAGAATGCATCTCTTAGGAAATCCAAAGATAGGTTATGCACCAACAAACAAACAAACAGACAACAAACAAACAGACAAACAAAAACAAACAAACAAAACAACCAGATTTTAGATCATTGTTTCATTGACGTAAGAATTGATGGCCAGCACTGGTTTTCCCGTGCGACTTACTTCTTCGGCATTTTGATAAAGTCTGACTGACACAGGCTGTGTATTTGTCTTGCTTCATTGTGATGATACAAAGGTACCAACGAAGCCAAGGACGCGGATGGACTCTAAATCTTATGGCGAAGATAGATGTAGGGGAACATCGGGTTTTGAGGTCACAGAAATGAATCGCTTGACTGGTGGCCGTTCAAGGCGTCCTTCTGCCGACTTCAACACCGGTGTCTGTCCGGTGCTGCATCTTCACACCGGATCCCCCGAACACGCAGGTCTGGTGCTTAGGCAATGTTGAATTTCAATAGTTGGCATCACATATGTCATTCTGTAACCACTGTGGTTCTTTAACAGGTAGTCATAACCGCGTCGTTCTTTGATATTACGTGTCCATTGTGGGCCAGACTTGAAGGAAATGTACATGTTTAAACTTTCATTTCATTTTGTCAGTATTTGTTTATTTTTTCCACCATTCGCTTTTTTTTCACCCTTTATCAGCAGGATATGACTGGGACACAATACCGACCGACCCCCCCCCCCCCCCCCTACTTTCCGTCACCACCCCTCTCCAACCCCCATCTCTTCGTCTCTGTCTCTCTCTGTATTTCTCTCTCTCGTTAACACACACACACACACACACACACACACACACACACACACACACACACACACACACACACTCACGCACGCAGCGTGCGCGCCGGTATCAAACACACATACGTGTAAAGACTCAACTTCAAGACATTGGGTCTGCATCTTTATTGGCTTCCAGACTTCTGATTATGAAAAGTATGCACACTGGTAGGATTTAAAACAAACTCGTGTAAAAAAAGAAAAGTGTCTTTTTAGATGAGCAAAAACAAAGATATACATGCATCAATAAATAATAATTTATTTATTTATATAAAGTCACACACTCCTGTAAGAAGATATTATGGCTTTGTTTCTGTATTTTTCAAAAAAATCTATGATGTCACGATCGAATTCTTGATCAATTTTCAATTGTCAACAGTGACTGTCACGCAGCAGAGGGCAATCAGTATAACAAAACTTTTTTTCTCAATGAAAAACGTCAGTTTCGTTTCCTATCAACAATTTAACGCTGCCCTTGAACTAAGTTGGAAATATAATTTCAGCATCCAACAACACGTTTCCCATTTTCAAAGAAATACTGGTTCTACAAATACATAATCTGTGGCACACACAGTCGATGGCACTGGTTAACACACACAAAGTACCAGATCACACTGATGATAGCACTGCCAGGATCAGCTGGCTTTGGTTTGATAACAAAAAGTAATCACACACATATACACACACACACACCACAACAGGAGAGAGAGAGAGAGAGAGAGAGAGAGAGAGAGAGAGAGAGAGAGAGAGAGAGAGAGAGAGAGAGAGAGATCTATCTATCTATCTATCTATCTATCTTTCTGTATGAATTATGAAGTATATGTAAGCAATGAGCTGGGCTAAAAACCCTGGAGAAGGAGTGAAAGAACAGACAGAAAAGGTGCGAGTTGTGAAGGAAAGATTTAACTAATCGTTGTCTGGAAAATATGTAACAACTTTAAGACTGCTGGTAAGTTTGTGATCATTTTCTTTTCTTTTCTATTAGTCTTTCAAGTCGGCTGCTACTGAAGCTCGTTCAGAAAACATGCGTGCAGTGGGTATATGCGCGTCCATTTATTGCTATTATCATTGAACCCGGTATTCGTAACATACAATTCCTGTATTCGTATTTTCTAAACAAGAAATAAGTACATGAAAAGAAAGGTAGATCAGTAAATTAATACAGAAAAAGTCAAATTAAACCAAGAAGAAAGAAAGCGCGCCAGTGGAATTCGCTCTAAAATCACGTTCTAAGAATGATTGATAACCGTTGGGTCAAAACTTCCTTTAATAAAAAAAAAGAACTGAGATGAAACAGTTCCTAACTCAATCATGCTGATCAGTTTAAAGTTCCTAACTCAATCTTTGGCTGGCAGGTGGCAGGGTGATGTTGGGCAGCAGTAGCAAGGCAAACTTGGTGTCAAGAAGAACGTGAAGAGCTGTGCATGAAGACGTTGCCAGCAACGGTGTTCCTGACCACAGCAGAGATGCCTCAGCTCACCAGTCAGTCAGCAGCAGCGGGGAACCCGGGGCAGCGTGTCGTTCAGTGCAGGGAGGTCAAGGCCAGGAGCGAGGCGGCAGACAGAGTGAGCCAGGTGCTGGCCTCCACACCCACAGCAGCAGAGGTCTTAAAGGAGGACTTGACGGTGCGAGAGTTCAGTGGCTGGACAGGCCGGTAGTTGTTGACCAGACTGGCGCTGTGACTGTCCTGCAGGCTGCGGAAGGCACTCAGCTGCACAGCAAAGGGCCAGTTCATGGCACACAGAAACTGATGTGGCTTTCGTCATCGTCCTGTTGATCGAAATCTTTATCTTTACAACGAGTGTCAAACTGGAAGCACATGATCAAAACAAAAGTCTGAAGGACACCCCTTGTGGCATCCACAACCCATGCAAACTACGGAGCAAACGAACTGGGAAATCGGAATGGTGTGAGTGTGAAGGCCTCTGATCCATTGCAACAGAGACGAAAAGAAAAACAAATGCAAGAAGGGTCTTCGTTTCAAACCGTAATTAGCAAATGAATATTTATTTCTTGCCATCAATGCAACTTTGCCTCTAGTTGAAAGCTTTATGATCGAATATTACAGTTAGCTGTGCTCTGATTAATACTCTCATTAATAGGATGAATTTGAACATACATAAAGGACCGGCAGTAGAATTTAGTGGAATCAAATCAGTTCTTAGGGATTCAAAATTCATACACGTGAACACCAAGTAGACCTGACTAATAGTAACACTTTCTCAAAATGGACGAGGATGTGGCCGCTCATACAGCCTTCTGTTCAAGTAACGAATCTTTGACGCTAAATCCAATCATGGCTCTAGTTAACAGAGACAGGCATTATGAGTTTAACATAAAGAAAGAGAAAACTGTTGACTGGAGTACAAACATGGTAGAAATGGTGGTCATTGAAAGCAGTGGGCCAGTCCGGCACCAAGCACTTAGTATCAATCTGCATGAAGAAGAAATACATGTTTGGACGGTCTCAAGTACGTCTGGAAATATCACGTATGTACACAGAGCCCCCTTTGCCTCCTCGTGGATCATGGTCGGATCTAATTATGAGACCTGTTGCCTCCCTGTCTCTAGCTGATTTTAATGGTGTGCTCTGTTTGCTTCAAGTGTACTGAATATGTTAATGTATTCTATTGCTATCTGCCTGTGTACTGAATGGTTCAGGTGGATTCCCTTTCTGCCTGCTTCTGATGGCAATAATGACGCCATTCACTGCCCCCTGTGTGCTGGGCATTGTCGTTGTTTTCACTGTCTACCTGCCTGTCTTTGGGAGACCTCCTTAACGTCTTCTGTCTGCCGTGCTGTTTTGGAGATCTTGATAGTGTTCCCTGTCTACGTTTTCTTTTTTAAAGTCTGATTTACCTCTGTTCAGGAGCAGTTATGTCCCTTGATATCTTAATGGAGTGTCCTGCGCGTGCCTGTACTGTACCCATCGTCAACACAGCGCGCTAGGCTGACCCTGGAGAAAGGTCCAGTGACGGTGAGGAAAGACCCACTGACCACAGGGAAAGTCCTGTTGACAGTGGGAAAGACTACAACTTTGGATTCTCTCTTGAGGGCACATAAGACCGTATGGCGAAAGCTTGGCTGTGCTGTGTCTGGAGTGGCACTGTCTTCATCTGTCCGTGGGCAGGGGTGGTTGGGTCTGTGGGGTGTGCTCGACAGCTGGAGGGTGGTGTTTTTTTTCGCCGGTGGGCTCTGCAGTCATGAAATACGGGCTGGTACACCCATGGGGGATGCTACTTTAAGGCTGTTATGAGTTGCGCGTGCCTGTACCCATCGTCAACACAGCGCAGGCCTCCAAGGGTGGTACAGGACTGCTCTAAAGGCAGGTGAAGACAGTGCCTCTCTGGGTCCTCTCCAGCACCTTCGGGTATTTCTTTTTCAAAGTCATGATAGCATCTTTTGTCTGCCTACCTGTGTTTGGGAGATCTTGATAGTTTCCCTTGTTTACCTACCTGTAATGGGAGATCTTGATAGTTTTCTGTTGTTTACCTACCTGTATATGAGAGATCTTGATAGTTTCCCTTGTTTACCTATCTACATGTATATATGGGAGATCTTGATAGTTTCCCCTTGTTTATCTACCTGCATATTGGAGACCTTTGATAATATCATGATAGTTTAGTTTCCCCTTGTTTACCTTGACCCTGTATGTATATGGGAGACCTTGATAGTTTCCCTGTTTTACCTGTCTGTATATGGGAGATCTTGATAGTTTCCCTTGTTTGCCTGTCTGTGTTGGGGGGATTTAGATTGTGTCCCCTGTCTACGTATTTTTCTTTTTATAGTTCTTGATAGTGTCCTGTGTCTGCTGTCCTGTGTCATGGAGATCTTGATAGTGCCCTCTCTCTGTTTGCCTGTGTCTGGTTGATCTACACTGGTGCCTCTCTCTGCCTGCCTGTGTCTTGGTGATCTGGGCTGGTGCCTCTCTCTGCCTGCCTGTGTCTTGGTGATCTGGGCTGGTGCCTCTCTCTGTCTGCCTGTGTCTTGGTGATCTGGGCTGGTGCCTCTCTCTCTGTCTGCCTGTGTCTTGGTGATCTGGGCTGGTGCCTCTCTCTGCCTGCCTGTGTCTTGGTGATCTGGGCTGGTGCCTCTCTCTGTCTGCCTGTGTCTTTGTGATCTTGACTGGTTTTCTCTCTGTCCGCCTGAGTCTTGGTGATGTAGACTGGTGCTCTCTCTGGCTGTGTTCTGGTGATGTAGACTGGTGCTTCTCTCTGGCTGCCTGTGTGTTCTGGTGATCTAGACTGGTGCCTGTCTCTGCCTACCTGTGTTTTGGTGTTGTTGATAGTGCCCTCTCTCTGCGTACCTGTGTTTGGGAGGTGTTGATAGTGCCCTCTCTCTGCGTACCTGTGTTTGGGAGGTGCTGATAGTGCCCTCTCTCTCCTACTTGTGTTTGGAGGTGCTGACAATGTCCTCTCTCTGTTACCTATGTTTGGGAGGTGCTGATAGTGCCCTTTCTTTGCCTATATATGTTTGTGAGGTACCGATTGTGCCCTCTCTCTGCCTACCTATGCTTTGTGATGTACTGATAGTACCCTCTCTCTCTGTTGCTGTGTATGGGAGGTGCTGATAGTGCTCTCTCTCTGACTATCTATGTTTGGGAGGTGTTGATAGTGCTCTCTCTCTGTCACCTATGTTTGGGAGGTGCTGATAGTGCCCTCTCTCTGTTACCTATGTTTGGGAGTGTGCCGATAGTGCCCTCTCTCTCTGTTACCTATGTTTGGAGGTGCTGATACTGATAGTGCCCTCTCTCTGTTACCTATATTTGGGAGGTGCTGATAGTGCCCTCTCTCTGTTACCTATGTTTGGAGGTGCTGATAGTGCCCTCTCTCTGTTACCTATGTTTGGCAGGTGCTGATAGTGCCTCTCTCTCTCTCCTGTACCTATGTTTGGGAGGTGCTGATAGTGCCCTCTTTCTGCCTATCGATGTTTGGGATGTGCTGATAGTGCCCTCTTTCTGCCCCATCTATGTTTGAGCTGTGTTGATAGTGCCCTCTCTCTGCTACATGCGTTTGGGAGGTGCTGATAGTGCCCTCTTTCTGCCCATCTATGTTTGGAAGGTGTTGATAGTGCCCTCTCTCTCAACCTAGGTTTGGGAGGATGACATAGTGCCATCTTTCATTTTACCTGTGTTTTGGAGATCTTGTTAGGTTCCTTGATGACAGTCCACGTGACCACCTTGACACAGTGCCGCTTGTCAGTCCTCCAGAATACCTGTAACAAGTCTGCGGTGTTGACACAGTGAGCGCTCTCCAGAGCTACAGGGGTGATGCTGGTGCTCTGGTCTGCCACATCACAACAGAGAGCTGGATTACAGTGCCGCTTTCAAACAGGAACATTGATGACAATGCTGATTTATTGATACAGTGCCCGCTTTCAAAAAGGAACATTGATGACAATGCTTTATTTACTGCTACAATTCCCGCTTTCAAACAGGATCATTGATGACAATGCTCGATTTACTGATATTTTCTGTGATATTTCCTGTCCTCATCTTGGCTTCTTCAGTCTTACCTATGAAGAAAAAAAAAAAAAAGGTTCAGTTTGCCATAACCCATTGGCCGCAGGGACAGAGCACAGTCATAAGTTCACCGAGTATAGGGCACGGCACTAAGGGAGGCGAAGCCCATCCTCTCCGTCCGCCGTCTTTGACCTTCCCTGAACCGAACCAGGAAGCCCTGTACTGCTGCGTGGACACAGAGGGCTTTCAAGCCCAAACAATCCGACCCCACGCGTGGTTTGAACTTACGACCGTCAACAGGCAAACGCTCTAAGCACTTGACCACGGACCTCTCTTACCAACGTGTATCAAGCTCTCGGTGTTTGGATCGCTTTTAACACCATGTCTGTTCACAGCTGTGGACACTTCAGACCCCTTAAAATGGCCGATAGAAGATCATTGAGTCAGAGGCAGAAATACTGTCCACATCTGTGCTTGTTCCTGTCAGAGGGCTGCTTTATGGAGAATGAACTAGGATCTAGAAGTGTTAGATACTACGACGTAGACAGCATATGGTCCTGCATCTCCATGATGACACGCACCATTCAGAGGACGATGTGTCACACACAGGGAATAGGTTGTAACGTACAGATCATGGAAGTTGCACACAGAATATCACAGGGTAGAAAAAGATCATGAAACCTAATTACAGTGAGTAAAATGTGTTTTTTCATTGTCGCAATGAGTAGATAAATGTTAATGGGGTTTGCATTAATCTAACTTACTGATGACAACATGTGGCACATACATGATAAAAGACAAATATAGAGATTTTGTAATGTGGCACACACATAGTGAAATGGAAATAAACATATAACGTTTGTCACACACACACACACACACACACACACACACACACACACACACACACACACACACACACACACACACACACACACGCACACACGCACACGGCGCGCACATGCGCGCACGCACATCATGGAATGTGAATATACAGTAGACATAATGTGACAAATATATCTGGAATGTGTATATAAAAATAACGAAATTTGACTCACAGATCATGAAATGTGATGCAAAGATAATGTAATGTGACACACGCACATCATAAAATGTAGTACAATGAAGACAAAACGTGATGCACATACCATGAAATGCAAATATAGAAATGACATGTGACATACATATCATAGAATGTGACACATCCATGAAATGTGGCTTAAAGATCATAATCTGTAGCGTATATAATAAAATGTGACGTACATCATAAAATGTTACACACACATGAAACGTGACACATAGTTCGTGAAATATGATAGACATATCATGAAATGTAACATTCGTGAAACGTGACGTACGAACACGACACGCACATCATCAAACATGACATCTTAATAACATAAATATAAAGAAGAGAAATGTGACACACAGATGGTAAGACGTGACATACAGATGAGAAATTGTGACATTATATGAAACAGAAAAGGTGACATACAGATTTTAAGATGTGGCACACAGATGAAAAATTCAGATAATGAATTGAAATACATATGATTAACACTTGTCAGACTGAAGACAAAACGAACATATCCACACATAATGCTCTGTTTCACAGATCTGATGGTCTGAGACATACAGGTGGTGAAATGTGACATTTCCAAGACGGTGCGCAGCAGAAAAGAACTGGGCTGTGGCGTAACAGATGGTGAAATGAAATCTACAGACGACAAGATGAGTTACACATGATGAATGAATGTCATGGCTGTATGACAAATTATAAATATAGTTTGAAGAAATACCACACAGGATATGCTGACAAGGGACATGTCACGTATGAAGTGGGACATGCCGATGTCTGGAACAAAGTGGGTTAACTTCTCTTGGGTCTTGTGTACTCATTTCCACCAGACATTAAAATGCCAGATTTCCACGAAATGGGGATGAGAATGTTTGTTGTCTTCAGATGACAGCAAATCAAGAAGACAATGACTTTGTTCCGAAACAGCTTCTTCGAGGTTAAAACACAAAAGTAGATAGGAATGAATCACGGCATGTCTGTGTGATGACTATGATCTAGGCAATGAGTACACACAGAGAAACGCTGAGTATGCCTGCAGGTAATTTACACGCGCGAAAAAGAGACGATCCAATTTTTTTTTTTTTTCAAACGTAGCATTAGAAGAGAGAGAGAGAGAGAGAGAGAGAGAGAGAGAGAGAGAGAGAGAGAGAGAGAGAGAGAGAGAGAGAGAGAGAGAGAGAGTTACCTTCGTTGTAACGCTGCTCAGACCAGTGACGATGCTGGCCATGTCGGAGTTGTCGGAGGCAGAGACCTGGAAACATCGTGTTATGACCATTGTCTGTAGTGCACAGGGATGAGGATCGTTAGTTCCGGTTGGCGTTTCCCTGCTGAGGGAAGATGCCCTTTCTTTGGGAATGTGCGATCCTTAGTTGTGTGTGTGTGTGTGTGTGTGTGTGTGTGTGTGTGTGTGTGTGTGTGTGTGTGTGTGTGTGTGTGTCTCCCTCTCTTTCTCTCTCTCTTTCACATGCGTGCTCGCGTATTTCTCCACTGTCCTCAGTGTTCCAAACCTCTTTCAGACATCATCATCCCAGTCCCCACCCCCCGTCCCCTCTGGTGCCTTATTTCTCCACTGTCCTCAGTGTTCCAGACCTCTTTCAGACATCGTCATCCTCTCCCCCCCCCCCCCC
>JADBJO010003573.1:144977-164977 GCA_016801955.1 Conus betulinus | reverse complement strand
AGTCCCACTGCACGTGGGAAAGCAAAGGGAAGATTGCATATCTTGAAAAAGAGTCCATTTCCTAACTATTGCTTTGTCCTAAGCTGTTGGGTCAGGTGGTCTACCATCACACGAACAGCAGTGCAGCCACCACACATCCCTGTCTCACTTCTGTAGTGACTTCCTCACAATGACTACCGTGTCGTGCTCGGCAAGTGAAGCTGGTGTCCAACTCATAATCTGACAGATTGTTTGTCAGGGTGTTCTCCATGTGCTTTCTTACTGGATGCAATCTAAGGCATTTCCATAGTCTGCTGAACTGATGTCTGGCTGGTACCTTGAGACGATCTCTGTGGGATGCCAGAGGAAGGAGAGGTGCTGATGTTGCCCAGAGACCACCACCCAGCAGCTGTCACACCGAACTTGACAGTGAGGAGAGGTGGGCCGAACAACAGCACGCCAACATTGCACACAGAGAAAGCGTGCAGCTCCACAATGATCACATTCGTTTATTCTACGCTGATGCACAGAGTCCGAGCTCAGTCAGCCTGTTAACAACACACAGCCAGCCCTGATGGATTCCACATCAAGCTGTTAACAACACACAGCCAGCCCTGATGGATTCCACATCAAGCTGTTAACAACACACAGCCAGCCCTGATGGATTCCACATCAAGCTGTTAACAACACACAGCAGCCCTGATGGATTCCACATCAAGCTGAAGCAAATCAAGGCAGCATACACCGGATCTGCAGGGGAACAAAGCAAAACAACAGGGACGAATCTCGCTGCTTCTCTCCAGAGAACTGTCAGACTGCAATCTGATGAACGGCTCTCCCTGTTCGTGGTCAACACACAGGGCGAACACAGCCTGATGTGGCAGTCTCCCCCTGTTCATGGTCAACACAGCCTGATGTGGTAGTCTCCCCCTGTTCATGGTCAACACTGCCTGATGTGGCAGTAGTCTCCCCCTGTTCATGGTCAACACTGCCTGATGTGGTAGTCTCCCCCTGTTCATGGTCAACACAGCCTGATGTGGCAGTCTCCCCCTGTTCATGGTCAACACTGCCTGATGTGGTAGTCTCCCCCTGTTCATGGTCAACACAGCCTGATGTGGCAGTCTCCCCCCCCTGTTCATGGTCAAACACAGCCTGATGTGGCAGTCTCCCCCCTGTTCATGGTCAACACAGCCTGATGTGGCAGTCTCCCCCTGTTCATGGTCAACACTGGCTGATGTGGTAGTCTCCCCATGTTCATGGTCAACACAGCCTGATGTGGGCAGTCTCCCCCTGTTCATCCCCCCTGTTCATCAACACAGCCTGATGTGGTAGTCTCCCCCTGTTCATGGTCAACACTGGCCTGATGTGGTAGTCTCCCCCTGTTCATGGTCAACACTGCCTGATGTGGCAGTCTCCCCCTGTTCATGGTCAACACTGCCTGATGTGGTAGTCTCCCCCTGTTCATGTCTCTCCCCTGTTCATGGTCAACACTGGCCTGATGTGGTAGTCTCCCCCCTGTTCATGGTCAACACTGCCTGATGTGGTAGTCTCCCCCTGTTCATGGTCAACACTGCCTGATGTGGTAGTCTCCCCTGTTCATGGTCAACACTGGCTGATGTGGTAGTCTCCCCCTGTTCATGGTCAACACTGCCTGATGTGGTAGTCTCCCCCTGTTCATGGTCAACACTGGCTGATGTGGTAGTCTCTCCCCCTGTTCATGGTCAACACTGGCTGATGTGGTAGTCTCCCCCTGTTCATGGTCAACACTGGCTGATGTGGTAGTCTCCCCCTTCATGGTCAACACTGCATGTGGTAGTCTCCCCACTGGTCAACACTGGCTGATGGTAGTCTCGGTTCAGGTCAACACTGAAGTGGTAGTCTCGGAGGGAAAACTTGAAGCAAAGCAAAGAAACGCATTTCTAATCCCAAAGTATCAAGCAAGGATATTTCGTCTTCAGAAACTTCGATTTGAAGAAAACATGTTTTGCGTTTTGTGTGTGTGTGTGTGTGTGTGTGTGTGTGTGTGGGGGGGGGGGGGGGGGGGGGGGGGGGTGCATGCGTGCGAGCATGCGTGCGTGCGTGTGTGTGTGTGTGTGTGTGTGTGTGTGTGTGTGTGTGTGTGTGTGTGTGTGTGTGTGTGTGTGTGTGTGTGTGAGTGTGTGTGAGTGTGTGAGAGAGAGAGAGAGAGAGAGAGAGAGAGAGAGAGAGAGAGAGAGAGAGAGAGATGTCTTACATGCCGGCATAATAAACTCAAGTGAGATTAGTATGCTTCTTCATGTGTGTTAGAACGGACATCTATGTATTGCTTTCTCTTTAGAACACGCCTTACGTTTAAAGAACGGCATGGATTTATGAATTGACGGATAAGTTTCTATCCCCTCGTAAAGACCGCAGCCACAATGCCTGACAGTTGGGGGTTGCCCCCCCCCCCTTCCCCCCCCTCCCCCCCCCCTTTCCTCAATTCAAAATGCCACCCGCCTGCACAGCTTTACATGCAGAAATGAAGCCACACAAAGCAATGCACGGATCTGGATACACCATCTCCAGTCTGTGACAGAATGTTTGACGGCTTGTAGTACCAGACACTGCAGAGAAATAGCAGCAGTATCTATGAACCATTCAGAGAAGCTACGATCATGCTGAGGAGAAGAGCTGTTTGTATTGTGATGAAGTACGTAGAATGTGAAAATAAAACAAACAACTGTGCATGATTATGAACAGAAATAGTAGTTTGGGGTATCATTTTATCCAAATAAAAGTTTCTGAAAAAGGCATGGTTTGAACTGGGAAGAAAACATTCAGAAGACATACAGTCGTTGCCATTTGCAGGTGCTGGAAGTCGTAGCCTTCATCCATCTACGACAAAATATATCACACTATCTGTATATTCTTTTCACATGTATATGTATAAAATGGGATTTGTGGATCGCAAATTCTTCTTTGATGTCCTTTTAATACCTCTCGTAACTGTCTGGGCGGGATGGCCTGATGTTAATTATGCAGTACACTCGACTTGAAATCGACCACCTCTCTGCCTGTGACAATTTGATCCCACATTATTTTTGACGACGCCATTCATTTTCTATCAGCTGACGAGGAGACAACAACCGAAAGTCATCCATAGGACACTCCGAATGGCCTCACATAGTGTATAGAAACAACACACATAGCGCGTATAGAAACAACACACATAGTGTATCGAAACAGCACACATAGTGTATCGAAACAACACACATAGTGTATCGAAACAAAACACACAGTGTATCGAAATAAAAACATATAGTGTATAGAAACAACACACATAGTGTACAGAAACAACACACATAGTGTATAGAAACAACACACATAATGGATAGAAACAACACACATAGTGTATAGGAACAACACACATAGTTTATAGAAACAACACACATAGTGTATAGAAACAACACACAAAATGGATAGAAACACACACACATAGTGTATAGAAACAACACATAGTATAGTGTACAGAAGCAACACACATAGTGTATAGAAGCAGCACACATTGTGTATAGAAACAACACACATAATGGATAGAAACAACACACACACATAGTGTATAGAAACAACACACACAAGGAGGATAGAAACAAACACACACACAGTGTACAGAACCAACACGAATAATGGATAGAAGCAAACACACACATATGTATAGAAACAAACACACATAGTGTATAGAAACAACACACAAGGTGGATAGAAACAACACACACAGTGTAGAGAAACAACACACACAGCGTATAGAAACACACACACATAGTGGATAGAAACAACACACATAGTGTATAGAAACAACACACATAATGGATAGAAACAACACACATAATGAATAGAAACAACAACACATAGTGTATAGAAACAACACACACAAGTGGATAGAAACAACACACACAGTGTATAGAAACAACACACACAGTGTATAGAGTGGAAAACAAACACATAATGGATAGAAACAACACACATAGATGATGTATATAGAAACAACACACACACAAAGTGGATAGAAACAACACACATATAGTGGATAGAAACAAAACACAAGTGGATATAGAAGCAACACACACACAGTGTATAGAAACAACACACACAATGGATAGAAACAGCACACATAGTATATAGAAACAACACACATAATGCATAGAAACAACACACACAATGTATAGAAACAACACACACGGTAGATAGAAACAACACACATAGAGTACAGAAAACAACACACAATTGTATAAAACAATACACATAGTGTATAGAAACAGCACACATAATGGACTTGTATAAAACAAAACACACAGTGTACAGAAACAACACACACATAATGGATAGAAGCAACACACACATAATGGATAGAAACAACACACATAATAGATGCAAACACACATAATGGATTGAAACAACTCACACATGGTTGATAGAATCAACACATAATGGATAGAAACAACACACATAGTGGATAGAAACAACGCATAATGGATTGAAACAACACACATAGTGTATAGAAACAACACAAACATAATGGATAGAAACAACACACATAGTGTATAGAAACAACGCACATAGTGTATAGAAGCAACACACATACATGTATAGAAACAACATACATACATGTATAGGAACAACACACGTGCACGTATAGAAACAACACACATACATGAATAGCAACAATACACATACATGAACAGCAATAATACACATACATGTATAGAAACAACACACATACATGCACAGAAACAATACACATTCATGTACAGAACAACACACATACATGTATAGAAACAAAAACACATACATGTATAGAAACAAAAACACATAGTGTAATTTTAGACATGGGTGCACTTATGTCTCTCTCTCTCTCTCTCTCTCTCTCTCTCTCTCTCACACACACACACACACACACACACACACACACACACACACACACGCACGCACACTTCTCTCTCCCTCTCTCTGTCTGTCTGTCTCTCCCTTAGACCCTGAACGCGATGACTGGCTAGTCTCCTCTGCCCACCCCCCACAGCCCATTCCCCGCGTGTCCCTGCACACTGACCGCTGTGACCGTTGTTGGTGAGATCCCAGGTGATGCCGTTGGTGGCGTCGAAGTTGGAGAAGGAGAAGGCGGCACTCCTGTAGGAGGCCTCGTATTGCACCTGGGAGCTGTCCAGGTCGATGGGCGACTGCCTGCTACCGTTACAGTAGGTTGGATGGCTCGTTGCCCAGTCGGTCACGTCTTGTAGCCACAGACACAGGTCATGTTGGTCCAGGTGGACACACACACACACACACACACACACACACACACACACACACACACACACACACACACGCTTACACAAGAACGACATTGCTATTTTTGACTACAATGTAGATGCCACATGAGATAAGTCATTGGTTTGTTACTTCCGAAGATTCAACAACTGGCCCTAGCACAAGGTGCGATACCTTTCACATTCAGAGGACAATCCACTGAGGTCAGTTTAGTTTGGTAAAGTCTGCTGAATCCTTCGGACACAATCATCAGCAATAGTATGACAAGATACAACGGAATGAATGAATGGATTGTATTTCAAAGCAGCCTTCAAAGAAATGAATGGCGACTGGTTTGCGGGACCTGTACTCGGAACAATATATCTGTTTGATTTCTGCTTTGAATCTTCCTCACTTTGTTTTTTCTTTTCTTTTTTCTTTTTTCTTTTTTTTTTTTTTTTTTTATTTTCCTCTCCAAGATCAGCTTTTCTCTTTGATATTACAAGAAATGTTCTGAGAACGAAGGAAATACCATAGTTTTCAGAACACACATAAAGACAGACCTCATATCGACTGGTCATAAGAATTATATGCGTTTAAATTAAATTGAGTTTTTCTTTCAAAACATGAGATGTGGTTATTCAATATGGTCGATGCCCTATGTGCTGCATTATGTGAGATATGTTATTCAATGCAGTTGATGCCCTTTGTACTCCGTTATGTGAGGTGTGTTATGCAATGTGGTTGATCCCCTATGTACTGCATTAAGTGAGATTATTATCATTACAATTATTATCATTATTATGAATACTTATAATTATAGCGCCTGTCCCCTCATAGACACCAAGCTCTGAGCGCTTTACAATCCACACTCATTTCCACAACGGGCTGCCTACCTGGGTAGTGCCGACTGAAGAGCTACCAGCTGGCGCTTCATTCAGTCGTTTCCAGTGTTATCCTGTCAATATCGTTCTCTCACTTTCCTTCATTCTTTCCATTTCTCACGCAGGGTGCATGCTAAGTATAACGTGTCATCCATACCAACGTCCAAACTGGCCTTCTCTTCCGAAAGTTAGTGTTTGGATTTTACGTGTGTGCAAGATGTTATGCGTGCGTTTACACACGAGAGCTCGGTTTAAAGTCTCATTTGGACTGTATGGGAAATGGAGTCAGAGCCAATGATAACTCCGAGGGAAAAATCTCCGTGTACCGACACGGTCCGGAGAAGATTCGAACCCGCAACCCCAGGATGACCAAGATCACGAGATGTGTAATTCAATGTGGATGATACCCTGTGTACTGCATTATGTGAAATGTTATTCAACGTGGATGATGCCTTGTGTACTGCATTATGTGAAATGTGTTATTCGATGTGGTTGATGCCTTGTGTACTGCATTATGTGAGATGTAATTCAATGTGGTTGATGCCTTGTGTACTGCATTATGTGAGATGTAATTCAATGTGGTTGATGCCTTGTGTACTACATTATATGAGATGTGTTATTCAATGTGGTCAATATCCTGTGTACTGCATTATGTGAGATGTGTTACTCAGTGTGGTCAATGTCCTGTGTGCTGCATTATGTGAGATGTGTTACTCAGTGTGGTCAATGTCCTCGTGTGCTGCACTATGTGAGATTACTCAGTGTGGTCAATGTCCTGTGTGCTGCACTATGTGAGATTACTCAGTGTGGTCAATGTCCTGTGTGCTGCATTATGTGGTTATTCAGTGGTCAGTGTCCTGTGTACTGCATTATGTGAGATGTGTTACTCAGTATGGTCAATGTCCTCGTGTACTGCACTATGTGAGATTACTCAGTGTGGTCAATGTCCTGTGTGCTGCATTATGTGAGATGTGTTATTCAATGTGGTCAATGTCTTTCCTGTGTGCTGCATTATGTGAGATGTGTTATTCAATGTGGTCAAATGTCTTCGTGTACTGCATTATGTGAGATGTGTTACTCGGTGTGGTCAATGTCCTGCGGGCTGCATTATGTGAGATGCTTTATTCAATGTTGTCAATGTCCTGTGTACTGCATTATGTGAGATGCGTTATTCAATGTTGTCAATGTCCTGTGCACTGCATTATGTGAGATGCGTTATTCAATGTTGTCAATGTCCTGTGTACTGCATTATGTGAGATGCGTTAATCAGTGTGGTCAATATCCTGTGTGCTGCATTATGTGAGATAGGGTGGTACAGGACTGCTCTAAAGGCAGGTGGGGACAGTGCTTCTCTGGGTCCTCCCCAGCACCTTCGGGTATTTCTTTTTCCTTCTTTGCCTTAACTAGGCTGACCCTGGAGAAAGGTCCAGTGACGGTGAGGAAAGACCCACTGACCACATGGAAAGTCCTCTTGACAGTGGGAAAGACTACAACTTTGGATTCTCTCTCTTGAGGGCACATAAGATCGTATGGCGAAAGCTTGGCTGTGTCTGGAGTGGCACTGTCTTCATCTGTCCGTGGGCAGGGGTGGTTGGGTGTGGGGGTGTGCTCGACAGCTGGAGGGTGGTGTTTTTTGCCGGTGGCTCTGCAGTCATGAAATACGGGCTGGTACACCCATGGGGCTGCTACTTTAAGGCTGTTATGAGTTGCATCCTGTAGACTGATTTACCTCTGTTCAGGAGCAGTTATGTCCCTTGATAACTTAATGGAGTGTCCTGCGCGTGCCTGTACCCATCGTCAACACAGCGCAGGCCTCCAAGGGTGGTACAGGGCTGCTCTAAAGGCAGGTGAAGACAGTGCTTCTCTGGGTCCTCCCCAGCACCTTCGGATGTTTCTTTTTCTTGTGAGATGTGTAATTCAGTGGTCAATGTCCTGTTTGCTGCATTATGTGAGATGTGTAATTCAGTGTGGTCAATGTCCTGTTTGCTGCATTATGTGAGATGTGTAATTCAGTGTGGTCAATGTCCTGTTTGCTGCATTATGTGAGATGTGTTATTCAGTGTGGTCAATGTCCTGTTTGCTGCATTATGTGAGATGTGTAATTCAGTGTGGTCAAGTCCTGTTGTGCTGCATTATGTGAGATGTGTTATTCAGTGTGGTTGATGTCTCTGGATGCTGCATTATGTGAGATGTGTTATTCAGTGTGGTCACTGTGTTTGCTGCCTTATGAGATGTGTTGTTTAATGTGGCCTTTGCACGGTCCTGTGTGCTTATTATGAGATGTGTTTGTTCAATGTGGTTTACCGCTCTGGATTCTGCATGATGCAAGATGTTTTGTTTATTGTGGGCGTCACCTGGTGTTCTGCCTTATGAGATATGTGGTTGTTTAATGTGGCCTTTGCACGGTGCACAGCCTTATGTGAGATGTGGTTGTTTATGTGGCTTTTACCCGGTGCACTGCCTTATGTGAGATGTGGTTGTTTAATGTGGGCTTTTGCCTGGTGTTGTGCCTTATGTGAGATGTGGTTGTTTAATGTGGTTTTTGTCTGGTGTTGTGCCTTATGTGAGATGTGGTGTTTAATTAATGTGGCCTTTGCCCGCTATAGTGCCTTATGCAAGATGTGGTAGTTTAATGTGGCTATTGCCTGGTGTTCTGCCTTATGTGAGATGTGGTGATTCAATGTTGTTGATGCACTGTGTCTGTGTGTATCACGTGTGTCTGTGTGTGTGTGTGTGTGTGTGTGTGTGTTTGCAAACGCGCGCGCGTGTGCGTGTGTGTTTGCAAACGCGCGCGCGCAAGCGCGTGCGTGTGTGTGAGTGCGTGCGTGCAAGCGTGCACACGTGTGTGTGAAATAGAAAGAGAGAGAGAGAGAGGAGAGCCTGTGCGTGCTGCGCGTGTGCAATGTGTGTGTGTGTGTGTGTGTGTGTGTGTGTGTGTGTGTGTGTGTGTGTGTGTGTGTGTGTGTGTGTGTGGGTGTGGATGTGGGTGAAAGAGTGAGTGAGAGAGAGAGAGAGAGAGAGAGAGAGAGAGAGAGAGAGGGGTGGTGCGTGTGCGCGCGCGCGTGTATGTGTGAGTGTGTGTGTGTGTGTGTGTGTGTGTGTGTGTGTGTGTGTGTGTGTGTGTGTGTGTGTGTGTGTGTGTGCGCGCGCGCGTGTGTGCGTGCGTGCGTGTGTGTGAAAAGAATTTTTTCCTGCCGACCATGCGTACGGTGTGCAGAGAAAATAGACTGGTGGCTTGTGAATGCGGCGATGCTCAGCTTCACGTGAAGATCGGGCCACGTGTAGTGTGTGGCTCTGACAGAAAACCTGCACTGTGGAGAGGCGCACATTGTTTCCCCCCAGTTGGTGAAACCCAGTGTACCCCACCCTCCGTCTTCACTAGCACAGCAAGTGTGGGAATATACGTACCGTCGTAGCTCCAGGACACTGAGGACACTGAAACAAACAAAATATACTCAGTAGGTTGAAATAATTGCTGCATGCATGTTGATGAGATTTTTCACCGCCAGTAACATCGGCGAAAGCAAGGCTTTATCGTCATGCTAACCATCCCCTTTCGCCCCTGTTCCACGTACACACACACACACACACACACACACACACACACACACACACACACACACACACACACACACACATCAGCCGCCTTAGTGCAGTGTATAGCGCGTCTTAGACTTCCTTACTAGGAAGTCTGAGTTCGAGTCCCTTCAACGGCATTTCATATTGGGATTTTCCGGGCCTACTTAGTTACTACCCAGAGAGGAGTATGCCGTTGGCTGGAAGACTCAAACCACACTGTGGAGTTTGTCCACTCTATGGAAGCGTTTCTGGGAGTACTGCTGTTCTTTTTCTAGCCAACGCTGAAGGTATCTGTATCTCTCGGGCTTGATTGACACCGGGATGTATGATAAAATGAAGTGTAGAAAACAGCCCTGCCCTGCAGATCAGATGATGGTCCTCACAGCCACCATCTTCATCTTCCTCCTCCTCATCATAAAGAGGACCCAGTTCTGTGGCTGACTGCTCCATGGGGACTGCAGCGTGGCTGCCATACTGTTGTGCTGACCACATTGTCCACTTTCCCTCCACGTGGTCTGCGGAGCTCGTGTCCGAGTGGTCGTATCAGCAAGGTCATGGCCGCTGTCAGTGATGGACGTGGTGGCGCCCGCCGGAGGGGGGACCATCAATGACGTTAGCTCATCGGTTAAAACAATTATTAACGTAATTGGGGCGCGGGGGTGGGGGTAAGGGTGGGGAAAGGAATGGGAGGAGTAGGCGGTGTGGTTCTGCACATGTTGGATCGGGACAGACAGACAGCACACACACCACTGAAGTGACTGGGCAACAGCGCGGCGTTCCCTCTGGTGGGTTGACTCACGGAAGCCTGTCGTTGACTGATCCATGGGGACTGCAGTGTGATTGACTGCTTCATGGGGACTGCAGTGTGGCTGATTTGCTCCATGGGGGACTGCAGTGTTCTCGACTGCTTCATGGGGACTGCAGTGTGGCTGACTGCTCCATGGGGACTGCAGTGTGGCTGATTGCTCCATGGGGACTGCAGTGTGGCTGATTGTTCCATGGGGACTGCAGTGTGGCTGATTGCTCCATGGGGACTGCAGTGTGGCTGACTGCTCCATGGGGACTGCAGTGTGGCTGACTGCTCCATGGGGACTGCAGTGTGGCTGACTGCTCCATGGGGACTGCAGTGTGGCTGACTGCTCCATGGGGACTGCAGTGTGGCTGACTGCTCCATGGGGACTGCAGTGTGGCTGACTGCTTCATGGGGACTGCAGTGTGGCTGACTGCTCCATGGGGACTGCTCCATGTGCTGCAGTGTGACTGCTGCTCCATGGGGACTGCAGTGTGGCTGACTGCTCCATGGGGACTGCAGTGTGGTTGACTGCTCCATGGGGACTGCAGTGTGGCTGACTGCTCCATGGGGGCAGTGTGGCTAACTGCTGGGGACTGCAGTGTGGCTACTGCTCCATGGGGACTGCAGTGCATGTGGCTTGCTCGACTGCTCCATGGGGACTGCAGTGTGGCTGACTGCTCCATGGGGACTGGGTGCTGTCGACTGCTCCATGGGGACTGCAGTGTTGACCGACTGCTCCATGGGGACTGCAGTGTTGTCGACTGCTCCATGGGGACTGCAGTATTGGATCATGAGCTGACGAAGTGGGGGTGGCTACGGATGGGTGGATCGGAGCCAGTGAAGCGGAAATAATGCATGTGAATTGAAGGGGGGTAGAGGGCATGGCAACTGAGACTTCTAAAGAAACAAAATTTAATATTGGAGAGAGGGGGTGAGGACGAGAGAGGAGGGATGGGAGAGAGGAGGAGAAGAGGAGGGGGAGAGATGCAAATATTTTATGCACATTATTTATACTGAAAAATCGACATAACAACACTGTAAAAGGTTAAGTTTAATTCCGAAAAGCAGACTATCAATAAATGTAATAATGACTGTTAGGCAGGCTATGAGGAGGAACAAAAACAGAGAGAGAGAGAGAGAGAGAGAGAGAGAGAGAGAGAGAGAGAGAGAGAGAGAGAGACGAGAGGAGAGTGGGAGTTGAGGTGAGCGGCTTAGAGCAATGATGTTCATGTCGTGTCTTCAAATTGCAGGTGACTGAAGACTTTCCCAATGGAAGTCTATTGCTTCGAATTGAATAATCAAATCATTGAGACGTGAAATGCTTGTCCAAATTTCAAATTTAAAGATGCCTTTTTTAATTAAATTTGCTCGTTCAGAGGAAGTGTGTTTAGTGCGTTCACGTTGTCATCTGCTGCTAGAGGGGCAGTTGGTGGGAGTAGCGTGGCTGTCATTTATGGAACAGGAGTCAGTCTTCTTTGTGGACATCACTACTCCAGCCCTCTTTGTTGAAGCGTAATTTATATGTGGCATTACGTAAGCTTTGAATAAAAGTCTAAGTGCATAACACTTTAGGTGAAATGAGGAAAAGATTTTCAAAGATGATCTTGCTTAAAAACATTGAGATGAGATTGTTGTCTTAACTCTACCAGTATTGTTACACCCAAAACACGATTTCTACCTGTTTGGAAGAAATTCCGTTGAAAGTAAGTAATAGACAAAGATGGCTTATTTTGTCGAGTTGTTATAGATTTGGTTTTGACTGAGATGTATTACCATTGAGTTTGAATCACGCCAGTCTGACATCTCAATAATTCTTTCGTTGAAACTAGTTTACTCTTCTCTGAGAGTTTTAGAGGGCGGGAAGAAAAGTTTCGTGTGTATGCATGGGTGGGGGAGGGGGAGGAGTAGGGAAGAGAATGGATGATGCGGATGAATAGAAGAATGAGTAGGGAAAAGGAAAGAGCGAAGAGGAGACAGGAAGGCTGCGTGTCATTAGATGTTTGACTCTCTCTCTCTCTCTGTGTCTCACACACACACACACACACACACACACACTCACACACACACACACACACACACACACACACACACACACACACACACACACACACACACACACACACACACACACACACACACACACACACACACACACACACACACCCCACAGAGTAGTAGACAGTGGCGGCTAATGCGTCGTTGCGTGTTTCTGTGTGATTTAGTGCAGGCTGGAAGGAAATGGCGTGACGCACACAATGCCACAGATGTTTAACAGCCACTGTGAACCAGCCGGCAGACGGCGACCAGTGTGAGGGACGGGAGGACATTGACCTCATAACCCTGACAGCTCACACAGTGGCCGTCACCTGACCTCATTACCCTGACAGTTCACATAGTGGCCGTCACCTGACCTCATTACCCTGACAGTTCACATAGTGGCCGTCACCTGACCTCATTACCCTGACAGTTCACATAGTGGCCGTCACCTGACCTCATTACCCTGACAGTTCACATAGTGGCCGTCACCTGACCTCATTACCCTGACAGTTCACACAGTGGCCGTCACCTGACCTCATTACCCTGACAGTTCACATAGTGGCCGTCACCTGACCTCATTACCCTGACAGTTCACATAGTGGCCGTCACCTGACCTCATTACCCTGACAGTTCACACAGTGGCCGTCACCTGACCTCATTACCCTGACAGTTCACACAGTGGCCGTCACCTGACCTCATTACCCTGACATTACCCTCACCTGACCTCATTACCCTGACAGTTCACATAGTGGCCGTCACCTGACCTCATTACCCTGACAGTTCACACAGTGGCCGTCACCTGACCTCATTACCCTGACAGTTCACACAGTGGCCGTCACCTGACCTCATTACCCTGACAGTTCACACAGTGGCCGTCACCTGACCTCATTACCCTGACAGTTCACATAGTGGCCGTCCCTGACCTCATTACCCTGACAGTTCACATAGTGGCCGTGACAGTTCCTCATGACCTCATTACCCTGACAGTTCACATAGTGGCCCTTAACTGACCTCATTACCCTGACAGCTCACACAGTGGCCGTCACCTGACCTCATTACCCTGACAGTTCACATAGTGGCCCTTAACTGACCTCATAACCCTGACAGCTCACACACAGTGGCCGGCGCCTGGCCTGGCCTTTGGGTCAAAGGCACATCACTGGCACACACAGTTGTTGTCTCTCTCTTGACCGACTCTTCTCGGGCGTTGCTACATTGTTGTTGAATAATATCTCTCTCTCTCTCTCTCTCTCACACTCTCTCACTCCACACACACACACACACACACACACACACACACACACACACACACACACACACACACACACACACACACACACACAGAGTAATGGAAAGATTTTCAGGTTTTTGTTTTAATAACGTGAACCAGTGATCAAAGTACTACCACTGCACAAGTGAATAATGTTCTTCTCTTGATGTTCAGGTTATCAGGCATCAGTCTTATATCATTGTTTGCTAGGTCTGTACATGTAGCACCTTCTGTTGTGTGCTTGTAATTCTTTATGACATTTGCCCCTGAAATTAATAAAGAAATCTTACACTTCCCTTGTCACAAAGGCTGTTTAGCTGACGATAGTAAACTATCAGCGAATCACAAAAAATCCAAAAATGACCAAACAGGAAGCCTTTTTTTTTTTGCATCGTTAAAATTATTCTGGATTTGTAGGGCTAAAGCAATGAATCACAGGTGGAAGAAACTGGAAAGCCTTTTTCGTATCGTTGAAATTATCCTGATTGCGTAGGGCTAAAACATTGAATCACAGGTAAAACTAGATTCTCCACGGTAATTTCCTCAGAAGCCTCTAATTAGCGAGTCTGGTCCAAAATTGGTCCGAAGTTACAACTCAGCGGTGAGATAGACTGGAGATCCACAGTCCCTCCACCAAGATTAGAACACATTTTCCGTTGACCATGAACACTGTCAAATCATAGTTGCCATGAACACTGTCAAATTATAGTTGCCATGAACACTGTCAAATTATAGTTGCCATGAACACTGTCAAATTATTGTGAACACTGTCAATTATAGCTGCCAACCGATAGCTTTCCATGCAGTCATCTTGTGTCATGGATTATCAACACTTCAGTTTCTTATGATATAAACATTTACTTTTCGTATTTTCCATGTCCTTTAGAACAGAAAAAGTGCCTATGAAAGAAATGCTGACGTTGTTGCCAATGAGCACATGCCATGGCAGATCAGATCATGGTTCCACTCGCAGGCTGATTCCAAGGGCGGAACAAGGGTGCGGTCCACTATGACCCGGGCTGCGCTCTCCGCAGTGCCCTTGTAGTTTTCATGAAATCAGGTCAACAAGAGAACACAACGGGACACAATTTTAATGCTTCAGGCCTCCGGCCTATAACAATGTGAGGTGCAGTGCACACGTAAGAGAAAAAAGTGAAATGACAGCATAAGCATACTTTTCGGTGTACTGATAATGCTAATTTATGAGGGTAACTGATTATTAATAGTGTATGGAATACGAGTTCTCTCTTTTTTTTTCAATGCATAATAAATGTACATAGCAATATCTCTTGTAATATGCACATTTTCGTTTGCAAGTAATTGTTTTAGTTCAATAGAGTTCACGTTCTGAAATTGTCTGTGCTTCAGTATGTATTTTTCTCTGAAAGGCATATAAGCATTGCATCTTAATAGAAAGTGGAGTTCGTTCTCTCAAGTTGGTTACAAAAAGGACATGCTTTGATATTTTCTTTGTATCTGCTAATTATATTCAGGTCATTTAACCCAAGACGGAATCTCGTGAAATACACTTTAAATTTGGTAACCGTTAAATGGTTAGATAAGGTTCTGGTTGTAAAAGAGACCTAAATGAATAATAGGTGTTGAAGCGATCACTTGAATTTAATTTGCTAACCCAATCTTGCTGAAAACAGTCTACCATCTTTTGCCTGAAAATCTTCTTAAACATGTGAACATTTCCGACCCCACCCACTAACCACACTTCAGAAAATCCATGTCTATCATATGCCCATTTTTTTTTTTTTTTCGATCGATCTGTCGTCAGTGCTATTCATAAAGCGGTCAACAAGAGAGAGAGAGAGAGAGAGAGAGAGAGAGAGAGAGAGAGAGAGAGAGAGAGAGAGAGAGTCCTCATCATGCCCTCTGAATAGGGTTACAATTCAAGACAAACCCCCTGAAGTGCGGAGCAAGCCTAGTGCAGCTGTGACTGTGAGAAAAGTGGCAGGTCACCTGGCTAAAGTCATGGCAAAGATATCTGTGTAGCCCATAATGATCGTCTTACCACCACACTCCCCGCTCAATGTCGTCACATTCCCTTCGTCTCCGATGTGAAACCCCTCCCGTGCCATCCCCCCACCCCCAACCCTCCCCCACCCCCGTCTCCGTCTCTCTCTCTCTCTCTCTCTCTCTCTCTCTCTCTCTCTCTCTCTCTCTCTCTCTCTCTCTCTGTCTGTCTCTGTGTGCCTCCTGTGTTATCTGGCTCATTAAAAAACTGTTTTTTATTTTAAAGAAGGGTCGTCTTTCGGTGACATCAAGTCAAGTCAAGTCAAGTCAAGTCAAGTAAACTTTATTATCTCAATTTGAGAAATTAATTTGTGGTCACACACATTCACAGCAAATAAACAATAATTTAGCCACATTACCCATTTTCTCTCACATATGACATACATTCATATAGAGGAATTTGGATTTCAGTCTACCATCTTTTGCCTGAAAATCTTCTTAAACATGTTAACATTTCCGGCCCCACCCCACTACCACACACTCAGAAAATCCATGTCTATCAGACATGGTGAGAAGTCATACTTCTTGTAAAAAAAAAAAAAAATGAAGAAGCTTGAAAGTGACGGCAGATCGGACATCTTGTGTGAATGTGTATAGAATCACCGTCGCCACAGATTTGTCCACACATCAGCCTGGGTCAGAATGCGCACACAGCTTATCTTTTCTACTCTATTGGTTGGCGGCTGAAGTCCATCGTCGGCCCTTGTGTCAAGGCCAGGACCTCACGTCCTGAAGTCCATCGTCGGCCCTGTGTCAAGGCCAGGACCTCACGTCCTGAAGTCCATCGTCGGCCCTGTGTCAGGCCTGGACCTCACGTCCAGAAGTCCAAGTCCATATCAGTCCTGGACCCACGTATATCATCGGGCCTATATCAGGGCCTCACGTCCTGAAGTCCATCGTCTGCCCTATATCAGGGCCTGGACCTCACGTCCTGAAGTCCATCGTCCCCTGTGTCATGGACCTCACGTCGAAGTCCTGTGTATATCAGGGCCTGGACCTCACGTCCTGAAGTCCCATCGTCGGCCCTGTGTCAGGGCCCTCACGTCCTCACGTCTGCCCTGAAGGGCCTCCATCGTCCTGAAGTCCTCGTCGGCCCTGTGTCAGGACCTCACGTCCTGAAGTTCATCGTCTGCCCTATATCAGGGCCTCACGTCCTGAAGTCCATCGTCTGCCCTATATCAGGGCCTGGACCTCACGTCCTGGGGACCACTCATCTTGCTAGGAGGTGATTCGTTTTGGGAGGTGTCATGGCCCGGGGACACCGACCCTTTGGCGGCGTTAGCCTAGCCCTTGCTGACCCTACCCCCACCAGGAGGACATGGCTTGGAGGCAGCTGAATAAAGTGGAAGATCTCCATCGAAGGAGTGTGCCCCTTCTAATTGTTATTCGTTTATAGTCTTTTAAAAATATTATTATTATTATTGTTATTATCATTATTATTATTCCGTTATCAGGACGGTCGTCATCCAAATATCCATTCAAACTGGTTGCTAATTACTTTCAGCCTTCATACGAGCTGACTGACAACACAGCGACAGTGTCTGCTTACACTTTGTTGAAAAGGAATGCTTGTCCGCGCGCGCGCGCGCACGAACACGCACACACATACACATAGACACACACGCACGCGCGCACACACACACACACACGCACGAACGCACAACACACACACACACACACACACACACACACACCACACACACACACGCACGCACGCACACGCACGCACGCACGCACGCACGCACGCACGCACACACACACACACACACACACACACACACACACAATCTAATCATTCTCCACAGACAAATGTGAAGAAAAAGCAGAACACGTTAATTATTGATTATTTTGTGATCACGTTAACATACTGGTCACTCTTTGCAAAGCGCACGATTGTGCATGTGTGGGCGCGCGTCTGCGTGTGTGTTCATGTGTGTGTGCTCGTGAGTGCGTGTGTGTATGCGTGCGAGTATGTGCGTGCGTGCGTGCGTGCATGTGTGCATGCGTGCGTGCGTGCGCGTGTGCAGTTTATGTATGTGTGCGTGCGTGCGTGCGCGCACGCGCGTGTGTACTGCGCCAACCGCTATGTGATGTATAACTTGATGTGCATGTCACTGAAAATAATTAGGAATGCCACGTGAGTGTCATTAACTGTAGCCTGAGTTGTACGTGCACCCTCCTAAGCGCCCTGTAAGTATTGCCTTTTCAACGACAGCAAGCAAGACTGACAGACTGACTGACATTCACGCCTTCTCTGTCCGTTTGTTAGTTTTTCAGTAATTTACCCCTTAAACTACTACTACGATCGAGCACAGTTGCGCCACATATAATACACATCTGGTAATGCTAATTTCTATTCAAAGATTACTATTTGAGGCCTGTTACACAAATACCCCCTACCCCCCCCCCCCCCCCCCCCCCCCCCCCTCCTCCTCCCCCCTAAATAAGTTTCGTTCTTTGTCAGCCACTTTAGCCCCGAATCATAATGATAAATCAGGCCGGGGGAATAGGTTATATCATCAAATACGTTCGGCTGATTGTGATTGGGAATAATGGCTTCAGTCTGTTTTGTAATGAGTAAAACATCTTGTATTGATAATAAAATGCACAACCATAAATAGGAACACATGTGAACTGCACCACCCAGGCAGTTATATGAAGACCAGAGGGAGAGTGTACAAACAAATAAGCCGACGTAACAGAAACAGTCAACTGGAAGTCCGACACAAACTTCCAGTATTGGTGACCAGACATGTCCAAACATGTCTGCTCATACTCCATTTATTTTGCGGAAAATTGACGACACACTGAGAAAAATAAAACAAAACAAAACTTCTATCCAATTCCCCAAATCGATATGGATTACTGACGTCCGATTTTTATTGCCCTCCTCTTCCCTTACCTCCCTTCCTTCTGTTCATTCGATATGACTGATGTGGTCAAACATTACAGTATCTTTCAACGTCAGCGTTTTTTTTGCCCCGTTGTTTCCCGATGACATCCCCCCCCCCCCCCCCCTTCCACGCACCCCCACCCCCTCCCCACTTGGCTTTGCGTGAGCGGCAGGAGTGTTGGCAGCCTGTGTGACCACCAGGTGTGTGCCACAGGGTGACCGATATGTCCGTGTCCTGTCAATCGTGATCTTGTCGCTGTCGTTTAGCACACATTGCTGAGGTCGCGTTCTGCATGCATGCTCTGGGGTGAGGTGAGAGGGGCGGGGAGAGGCGGGGGGGGGGGGGGGGGGGAGCTGAATTACCCACTGACAATGGCTGGAAGGTATCGGTGCATCAAGTGACATCATGAAATCGTGCCGTGAAAGGCTGCCGGCCTGCCCAGCTGTTTAATGAGGCGTTGAGGCTTAAGTCCTGAACAGCCAGCAAGTCGTTCTGAAGAACAACAGATTTTACGACCGCAACCTATCCAGGATACAAGGTGAAGTTTCATCACCCCCCCCCCCACCCCCGGCTCCCCCGTCGCCCAACTCCCTGCGACTGTTCTTGTCTCCCCCCCCCCCCCCCCCCCCCCCCCCCCCCCCCCCCCCCCCCGCAGAGGGTCCTCTATAAAGATCGGTGTCTGCAAGACGGCTTTTATGGAGTCACGGAAAAAAGGAGGTCACGCAAATATGATCGCATTTACAGAGAAGAACCTCTAAGGAAAACGAATCAATTTAAGGCTGCATTCTGTCCCTGCTGCTAGCTTTAATACAGCAGCCGCCGACCTCTGCTCCCCTCTGTCGGCACACATAGGGCGCCGGGGACACAGGAACACCTTCATCGCTTAGCGGCCATAACGCAGAGCACCAAGACACTTCATCGCTTAGCGGCCATAACGCACGCAGCTTAGCACCAAGCACCAAGACACTTCATCGCTTAGCGGACATAACGCAGAGCACCAAGACACTTCATCGCTTAGCGGACATAACGCAGAGCACTAAGACACTTCATTGATGGGACTGGGGGTGGGAGTACATCCAGCTAGATCTGCATTGTCCTACGTTTCTGTCCATTTCACAAAACGCTCCACTGGCCTGCACCCACAGACCACCTTTGATCTCAACAAGCCATGACACTGACCGACTCTCTGAATCTGTGCAGAAGGCGAAGGGTGGAGTGGGAAGCCCTGACTGGCATGAAGTCATGTGCAGCCTTCCACTGGAAAAAAAAATATGGAT
>JADBJO010003573.1:129977-139977 GCA_016801955.1 Conus betulinus | reverse complement strand
TGACACAGAGGCGGAAAGACCAGTAATGGCTGCAGATGATGAAAACACTGTGTCACAGTTTTATCACGTTTTCTGCACAGTGCATTTAGAATTCGCAAGGAAAGTGCTTGAACACTTTGATTTTGCCACAGTGAAGGAGGTGGGCTCGAAATTAACATTTTTTCTGTTTACTCAATGAATTCGAGTTCGAGTTCTCTCTCTCTCTCTCTCTCTCTCTCTCTCTCATATATACATTCATACATACACGCACACATGTGCGCGCGTGCGCTCGCACACACATACATCCGCACACACATTTGCTCCTCTCTCTCTCCTCCTTCTCCCCCCTTCCCCCCTTTCCCTTTCTTTTTATTTCCTTTTTTTTCGTAATCATTCTCTTTAAGCAGAGGGAGGATGGTGTGGTGGTGTTGTTAAGGCTGATATATGAGGGAGCATCTGTCTTCCTCTTTAATCTATCGTTCCTTTTATTCCCTCTCATTCTCTATCTGTATCTGTCTGTCTGTCACACACACACACACACACACACACACACACACACACACACACACACACACACACACACACACACATCTAAACCTATTCTCTGGCCTATTCTGTTTCGAGCTCCTGAAAAGTCCATGGAAAATAATAGGCTAACTACTGAATATGTATCAACTGTGTGTAAACTGTGGTTAGATTTTGGAGGAAACATAGATGATTATATTCAGAATGCTTCTGTTGTAAAGCAAGGTGACGTTTGCAGCTGTGTTCTTTCACGCTTTTTATTTATACATTAACCTCAGAGACTGTCAGAAATGGACGGCAAGGCGCGTAATTCGCTGATGGTATGTTAGAGAAAATAGTCATTCGTCTTTCGGCTGATGATGTCATTTCGATGTTTGAAACAATTACTGGTTCGCAAAGACATTTGAATAGCCATTGTAAAACTGCTACATCACTTCTGTTAAATGTGAACATACTGAATAGCAATATCATTGTTTTTTTGAAAAGAGGGATATTCGGGATTCAGGGAAAGATGGGTCTTTAATGGAATTTTCATGTCCTTTTTGAATGTATTTAAACACTAAGCAATATATTGTTCAACAAAAAATTAGTTTTATTGTTGACTGTAAAGATTCAGCGAGCAGAACTAAAATAGCAGACTAGTTGCAAAATGAGACGACTGCAGGCGGAAATACATGCAAATCTTAAAATAAATGTTAACGAACCGCCCAAAAAACGTAGACTAACGAAAGACAAGGCAAAACACGGCGCGTTTCGACCTCTTAGATTTCCTTCAGGCAGGATACAAAACAATTATTACAACGAAGATGAACGAGCAATCACTTATCTTCAATCTCTTCAGCGCAAGATATTCAACGCCTATCTTGCGCTGAAGAGATTGAAGCTAAGTGATTGCTCGTTCATTTTCGTTGAAATAATTGTTTTGTATCTTGCCTGAAGAAGACCTAAGAGGTCGAAACGCGTCGTGTTTTGTCTTGTGAATCGTTTGTCCACGTTTTTGGGGCGGTTCGTTAACATTTATTTAAGATTTGCTTAAAATAGCATAGCTGTGCAGTATGCATTTTTTTTTTTTTTTTTTTTTTTTTTTTTTGTTGCATCTGTCTGTCTGGAGAGACAATGGTGTTGCACCCTGGATCAGTCGCTTGTGGAGTTGCAGCACCTGCTGTGGCTGAAGAGCCCGATCCTTGAGCGGCGGACTGTGTTGCACTTGCTGCAGGTGAAGTCTCGGTCATCAATGTCTGTGGGTGCCGACGCAATTCTTTGCCGTCTGCGACGCCTCCGTTCTTCCCACTGGGCCCTCTCTGCTCTGCTCTGCTTGCTTGATGGGACCGCCAGCTGACCTATTCTGAAGCTGCTGTCTCCAGGTCTGCTGGGTCGAGGCTGCCTGCCCTCAGGTCGTGCCTGCGTACATACTTATAGCGTAGGTCAGGCCGTCCGGTGGGTCTGGAACCTGTAGCCAGCTAATCGTACAGCAAGCATGTCCTTTGGAATACGATCGTTGTTCATATGGCTGACATGGTCAAACCAGCGCAGGCATTTCTGTGTCAGCATGGCCAACAACACAGGCATCACTCCCTGGATCAGAACGTCCTTGTTAGTGATGCTAACACTAGGCCCAGGAGGCCCAGGAGTCCTCTGAGGCAGCGGAGGTGACGGGCGTTCAGTCAACGTTCTTGTCGAGAGTACAGGGCCCGTGCTTTGCTTTCCTACAGAAGAGTGCTCAGCACGCAGGTTCAGTACACTTTCATCTTGGTGTTTGACGTTAGCAGCATGGTGTTGTCCCAGACTCTCCTCGCTAGACGGGCCATCGCTGTTGCTGCTGCCTGCCGATCTGCACGTCAGCTTGGCGTCCAAAGAGAGGTTGCTGGAGATGGTGGAGCCCAGGTAAGTAAAAGTCGTCGACCACTTCAAAGGTGTGATCGCCGATGGAGATGCGGGGAGTGCTGCTGACGTTTGTCTTCTCTAGGCTGATAGTGAGGCCGAACTCGGTGCAGGCATCAGCGAAGCAGGTGATAAGCTGTTGTAGCGCCTCCTCGGTGTGGGCAGTGAGGGTACAGTCTTCTGCGAAGAGCATTTCCCTGATGATGACTTTTCGCATCTTCGTCTTTGCTCGGAGGCATGCCAGGTTGAAGAGGCTTCCGTCACTTCTAGTGTGGATGAAGACGCCGTCTTCAGACTGTCGGAAGGCATAGCGCAGCAGCAGGGGGAAGACGACGCCGAAGAGTGTCGGAGCGAGCACACACCCTTGTTTGACACCGCTCTTGATTGGGAAGGAGTCTGAAGATGAACCGTCATACTGGACAGTGCCATTCATGTTGTCATGGAAGGACACGATCTTCTATAGGAGCTTGGGGGGGGGGGGGGGGGGGGGGGGGGGGCATCCAGTTCGGTGTAGTGAGGTGAAGAGGCCTGACCTACTGACCAAGTCAAACGCCTTGGTCAGGTCGATGAAGGCCATGAACATGGGTCGTCTCTGCTCGTGGCACTTCTATTGTAGCTGCCTCAGGGAGAATATCATGTCAATCGTCAACTTCCAAGCTCTGAAGCCGCACTGTGCCTCTGGGTACATTCGTTCGGCGAGTAGCTGCAGCCTGTCGAGGACGACGCGGGCGCAGGTTTTGCCAACAGTGCTGAGGAGGGATATTCAGCGGTAGTTGTTGCAATCCCTGCGGTCCCCTTTGTTCTTGTGTAGCGTGACAATGATGATATCTGCATCGCGCATGTCCTGACGTACGGTCCCTTCCTCCCAGCACTGCAGCAGAAGCTCATGGAGGTGGGTGAAGAGAAAAACTCTCCTTGCCGGCTTTGATGACTTCTGGCGGAATGCCGTCGCTACCTGGAGCTTGACCATAGGCTAACGACACCATACAGTCAATACTCATCTTGCTCCAGTCCTTGCCAAAAGAACGTGTTGCCCTCCTCCCTTAGGCTTCCGTTGGAAAGGACTCTTGTCTCTTGCAGCGCGGCGATGTTAATGTTGAACATCAGCTCGCGGTCGATAATGGCTGTTTTTTCTGGCGTTGTCAACGTGGTGGAGGTCGTCAGAAAGGCCAGGACACATCGCTCTGGCATTTTATGACCGCAAGGCTGGTGATTTTGATTTTTTTTTTCTATCTTCTTTGCTTGGCGCAGGGTTTACTGCCTAAAGGGCCCAGTTGATGTATGTAAAGTAAAAGTAAGCTACATCTTCAAAGGGCATGAGCGCTGAATGCATTAAAATAAATGGCATGCATGCTTGATTGTGACACCTCCCGGTAACTTGCTCCACTGCTGACTGGCACCGCTAGCGCTGCTTGCAGCACTGCGAAATGGGGAGCAGAATGTGCGTCTGTCCTGTCAATATATAGCCTCTCCACCAGCACAGAGTCTATCAAAGATGGAAAACTTATCCTTTGCAGTAATTGCAAAGTTATTTGACTCTTAGATTCAAGCTGTCACTCACTATGGAGCTGAAATATGGAGTCTTAATAATGCCGAGATTCACTGCGAAAAGTTAATTCATTTGCTCTGAAGAAACCCATGGTGTGACTATGCAAACACCGAGTGATTTAGTCTACAGTGAAACAGATCTATGATAAGTCTGCTTGTGAATGTACTTTTTACTACTTTTAAAATTGTTCGAATGGAAAAATCAAGACTAGCCTAACAAGGAAGGCGCACAAGATGTTATGCGATTTAGACATAAGTGGCTAAACAAATAGGGTGTCGAAAGCGAGATGTAAACTTTAAGAACTTTGATTTAATTACCTATATTTGAATTTGGGGGTAGATGATGTCAATAGTTTTAAACTTTCTTTGGCACTACTTTGTCAATGACAAGAAATATTGAGTCATGTTCAAGACAGTTAAAAAGTTTGATTTACAGTCACGTAAATTTGACTCGTCGTTTTTCGATTTGCTTATCGACGAGTATTGATAAACATCCGAAAGACGTTCTGGCGACGTTTAGATTGGGAATTTCTGATTTGTTAGTGAATTACTATCGTTATAGACGACACACTGATCGAGGCCTTACTTGTTCTCTGTGTAAAAGCGCCGTAGTAATTTAAACGAAATTCATTGTGTGATGTCTTACCCTGTATGACATGACCTACATGCCTACAATGTCAGTTCATACACCCACAGCATTTCAGGCAAACGTGCTTGGTAAGCTGTAACTGCTCACACATCAGGTACGATTGTACACTTTACTAAGCGGTTGGCAGTCTATCACAGTAAAGCTGCCAAAATCAGGAACACGATAAGCAGCTAGCTCAGTGTTTTTTTTTTGATTTCTTACGCTTTGCGCTATCAGTTTACACGTTATTTGAAATCATGTCAAGAACTGATTATTTACACCACCCCCTTCATGAGGGGCAATGACCTTTTCTGAATATCTGAATAAACTCTCTCTCTCTCTCTGTGTGTGTGTGTGTGTGTGTGTGTGTGTGTGTGTGTGTGTGTGTGTGTGTGTGTGTGTGTGTGCATGCGCGTGGCGATCGCGCACAGGTATGTATGTATATATATATGTGTGTGTGTGTGTGTGTGTGTGTGTGTGTGTGTGTGTGTGTGTGTGTGTGTGTGTGTGTGTGTGTGTGTGTGAGATAATCAGGTCCCCACCAGTTCTGTAAAAAGCCAGCGTCAATAAGATTTGTAATTGTGAATGTGGTGTGTGTGTGCGCGTGCGTGCGAGCGTGTGCGAGCGCGCGCGCGCGCGCGCGCGTGTGTGTGTGTGTGTGTGTGTGTGTGTGTGTGTGAGGGGAAAAGAGAGAGAGAGAGAGAGAGAGAGAGAGAGAGAGAGAGGAGAGAGAGATTGAGAGATAGAAAGAGAGTGAGAGAGAGAGAGAGAGAGAGAGAGAGAAGAGAGAGAAAAGTGTGTGTGTGTGTGTGTGTGTGTGTGTGTGTGTGTGTGTGTGTGTGTGTGTGTGTGTGTGTGTGTGCATGTACTTGTTTGGATGGTAGGGACTGGAGAGGTGCAATTTGGGGAGGGTGAGTAAGATAGGGTCGAGGTGCATGAACACACAAGTTTATGTCTGTGGAAGCTCCCACAGTTACTTCCTGCAGGTTGTGTAACGTAGAACAGAAGCATTTACAGATGTGGCAGGCACCTATGAGGCTGATACATCCATCTTGTACTCGACGAGTTGTTACAGTGTATGCCTGTAAAAATGCTCTCACACATGTTGTGCCACCTGGAGAAACCGGCACACTGGGCCAACGTCAACAACATACTAATAGTTCCAGAAACGGTAACTCGTTAGCAGCCGAAATAACACAAATTTCGCAACGTCATTTGTACTGTAACTGATCTACATTTAGTAACAATGTGAAGCAGAGCTTAAAATCATGAGGGCTGCCAGTGAAATCCCTCCTCAGGCCTGATTTTGGTGATCATCCCCCAGATAAATCAAAACCCACAGGAGAAAAAAAATTCATGGGGGCAGGGCTTGATCTGGGACTTCACTAGGACACGGCACTGGTCTGAGCGCTAGTCCCAAGGCAAGCAAATGCAGGCCTGGCTATGTCTCTTCATTTTCCCCCCATTCCAGACCACGCGAGTCGTAAACCAACCTGCACTGAATGGCCATAGCTCACAGTCTACAAACAAGTAAACACAAAGACTGAATGCATCGAAGGAAATCTGGAACCATGAAGTGAACGTTTTCACGCCAGGGCAGCGCTTTAGGGTAAAAAAGACAAAGCGTAAAACAATTCGAGACTTAAAAAAAAAAAAAAAAAAAAACGAACAAAACTGTTCGAACACTAGCATCCAAACCTATGCAATCAATCACTCAGCCAATGTTTCCATCAACGCATTACTGAAAGAGCGCATCTTCGTTGTTCGATTTAAACGTGTCACTTTAGGATATGAAATCGATAGGAGAAGGTCAACCGTACAGTTAAAAAAATGTATATGGAAGTAACATTACATTGCTCTCACCTTTAACATTAATAGAAAGCAAATCTTTTCTTCTGTAAAAGTCATTAGATTGGTCAACAACCAAACTCACTGTCAGCGATACATTTCTGAGATAGAGTGGGGCCTGATGGCATTATCCTGCCAGGTCTGGTGATGTTTCTGATCAGTGAAGACAGCGTGGGGCCTGATGGCATTATCCTGTCAGGTCTGGTGATGTTTCTGATAAGTGAAGACAGAGTGGGGCCTGATGGCATTATCCTGCCAGGTCTGGTGATGTGTTTCTGATCAGTGAAGACAGCGTGGGGCCTGATGGCATTATCCTGTCAGGTCTGGTGATGTTTCTGGTCAGTGAAGACAGCGTGGGCCCTGATGGCATTATCCTGTCAGGTCTGGTGATGTTTCTGATCAATGAAGACAGCGTGGGCCCTGATGGCATTATCCTGTCAGGTCTGGTGATGTTTTCTGATCAGTGAAGACAGCGTGGGGCCTGATGGCATTATCCTGTCAGGTCTGGTGATGTTTCTGGTCAGTGAAGACAGCGTGGGCCCTGATGGCATTATCCTGTCAGGTCTGGTGATGTTTCTGATCAATGAAGACAGCGTGGGCCCTGATGGCATTATCCTGTCAGGTCTGGTGATGTTTCTGATCAATGAAGACAGCGTGGGCCCTGATGGCATTATCCTGTCAGGTCTGGTGATGTTTCTGATCAGAGTGAAGACAGCGTGGGCCCTGATGGCATTATCCTGCCAGGTCTGGTGATGTTTCTGATCAATGAAGACAGCGTGGGCCCTGATGGCATATCCTGCCAGGTCTGGTGATGTTTCTGATCAGTGAAGACAGCGTGGGCCCTGATGGCATTATCCTGTCAGGTCTGGTGATGCTTCTGATCAGTGAAGACAGCGTGGGGCCTGGTGGCATTATCCTGCCAGGTCTGGTGATGTTTCTGATCAGTGAAGACAGCGTGGGCCCTGATGGCATTATCCTGTCAGGTCTGGTGATGTTTCTGATCAGTGAAGACAGCGTGGGGCCTGATGGCATTATCCCGTCAGGTCTGGTGATGTTTGATCAGTGAAGACAGCGTGGGGCCTGGTGGCGTTATCCTATTATGTCTGGGCTGGTGATGCTTCTGCCAGAAGGTTACGACATAGGATGCTGTCATTAGGACTCACTGCCTGTCTGCTTGAGAAACAGTGTGAACTTCATGAACGAAACGAAGAAGACAGTAGGACTGTGTTGAAATGTATTAGTACAGGATTCTAAGGGTACCAAGCCCTGCGAAGTGACCCGAAATAATTTTCACCATCAGCCGTTCTGTACATAACCCATCTTTACCATCTGTTTCTGGTTGAATAGGAAACCTGCAACTCCACCAGTTTATCGGTTCAGGAAAAAAGGAGAAGAAAACAAGGCTACCTGATGCCGGAAAATGGCATCATTTCCACTGAAGTTAAGACCGGAGACTGAAACAGTCTGTAACGTCACTGAATCCAGCCAACGCACACCAACGGAGGTGCAAAGTAACGCTTCTATCGTACAGAACCAAAATGAAAGAGTCTTCGACAGGTCTGTCTTGTTCAGAACTCACCAACAACAGACACAGAAATAACAGAAAATAAAATGTCGTCGACGACAGTATGGTAAGTGTTGCTTTCTGTATTTAGTATGTCTGCTGTTTGTGACATTAAAGCAGATGTATACGTCGAAAATTCATTCGTATGTTTCCTGTTGTGTGTTGAATAAGCCTTTGCTTTGCACCGAGCTTTGAGTAGATTTTAGTTGTATTCGGTCAAAATATTACGCTGAAACCGTATTATATACGACTTTTAACCAAAACCTGCTCAGACTAGCTCAAGAAGTACACACTCATCGCCAAAATCTCGAAAGCAGTCCCTGGAAATCTTAAACATTGTCAAATACCAAAATTTCAGATGCTGAAAAAAAATACCAAAATACCAGAGATGTCAGCCCAGAAACATCACACACACACACACACACACACACACACACACACACACACACACACACACACCGTAAGTATAGGTCCATTAAAAAAGCTATTTTTTTCAAGTCAGCCAACAGGCAAACGGCGAGGTCAAGATCATCCGGTGGTATTTTGTACGGCAGGTGACATTTCGTACTGACCTTGCAGTCCTAAATGTCACCCGTATCCGTTTGTACGAACATGGTGGTACATGTCACCCCCCGCTGGTCATTCTATACTGACATTGTGGTACAACATGTCCACCCGCTTGTCATTCTATGCAGACATTGTGGTACAACATGTCACCCCGCTTGTCAATCTATACAGACATTGTGGTACAACATGTCACCCCGCTTGTCATTCTATACCGACATTGTGGTACAAGTCACCTCGCTCGTCATTCCATACAGACATTGTGGTACAACATGTCACCTCGCTCGTCATTCTATACCGACATTACGGTAAAGCATGTCACCTCGCTCGTCATTCTATACCGACATTGTGGTACAACATGTCACCCCACGTGTCATTCTATACCGACATTGTGGTACAACATGTCTCCTCACTCGTCATTCTATACTGACATTGTGGTACAACATGTCACCCCACTCGTCATTCGATACTGACATTGTGGTACAACATTTCACCCCACTTGTCATTCTATACTGACATTGTGGTACAACATGTCACCCGCTCGTCATTCTATACCGACATTGTGGTACAACATGTTACCACGTTCGTCATTCTATACAGACATTGTGGTACAACATGTCACCTCGCGCTCGTCATTCTATACATTGTGGTAAAACATGTCACCTCGCTCGTCATTCTATACAGACATTGTGGAACAACATGTCACCTGGCTCGTCATTCTATACAGACATTGTGGTAGAACATGTCAGATCACTAGTCATTCTATACAGACATTGTGGTACAACATGTCACCCGTGGTGTCATTAATGTTGCAGTGTAAAAGGTCACCCTGGGTGTCATTCTATACCGAGTTTGTGTCAGCCCGGGTGTCATTCTGTACTGACGTTTCGGGACAAGGATGTCACCCTGGATATCATTCTATGCTGGCGTTGTGGTACAAAGTGTCACCCTGGTACTGAAGGGGAAATTTGTAGTGGCAGGCCACATCAGTGTGTTCTGTGTGGAGCACACTGTCAGGGCCTGTCAATGTGTGGCGTGCGGTCAGGTCTGGAAGGTCACCGTCTCCTGACGTAGGGAAATGACTGATCATCAACGTCTACATGCTGTTGCTCAAGACAGTGCGAGTTCTGACGATGGAAACGACGCCTCCTGATGACAGAGGTCTGACGATGGAAACGACGCCTCCTGATGACAGAGGTCTGACGATGGAAACGACGCCTCCTGATGACAGAGGTCTGACGATGGAAACGACGCCTCCTGATGACACAGTTCTGACGATGGAAATGACGCCTCCTGATGACACAGTTCTGACGATGGAAATGATGCCTCCTGATGACAGTTCTGACGATGGAAATGATGCCTCCTGATGACACAGTTCTGACGATGGAAATGATGCCTCCTGATGACAGTTCTGACGGTGGAAATGATGCCTCCTGATGACACAGGTCTGACGATGGAAATGA
>JADBJO010003573.1:82477-122477 GCA_016801955.1 Conus betulinus | reverse complement strand
AACAAAACTTGAAAGAAGAAAATTGCTTGGATAATGAATTTTGACACGATATCGCCGGCAAAATTCCAAATCATCTAGAACATTTATTTTCTGCGTTCCAGTCCAGAGAATAAGAAGCTGAGGAATCTTGACTGCGCGCCTGACAGAGCTTAAAACTCAGGCGAATTGTAGAAAATCATCGGTACTTGAACGAACGTCAGACTCTGATTTGAAACAAAAACGCGGATGTGGAAAAAGTTCCAGCTGACGTGTGCCACTTTCGGGTCACTCTGGCTATGTCCAAGCAATTCTAGCTCCGAGTATGGTTAAAGATTTTGCATTGTTTTCAATTTTCAGTTCTAAAACTGAGTTCAATAGTTCGAGACTTGTAACTGTGCAGGTTCTGTCCCTCTTTGGTCCATGTGAGTGGCTTATTTTCATCATTTTTTGTTTAACTGACCTGAGCGTACAAAAAACAATGGCAGTAATCACCTCATTAGGATCATGGCGATCAACAGTTCCGATCCAGGCATGGGGTTCGTTTATGCTGGTGGGAGATTTCACTGCACACACAAAGCGTTCAGATAACTGTGTTGTTTTAGAGGATGGAGACGTCTTTTTGTGAACGCCGTTTAATGTTGATGTCTATGATACACCTACACAAAGATATTTTCGAGACAGTCATGGGATTTAAACTTATTGATGTGTATAAAGCACAGCAGCTCAGCATTGTTATTGAAAGGCTAGGTCAGGATGGTGGTACAACTATCGGTTTCAGTGTTGGTTATATCATCGCATCTCCTTCCCTAATTCCTAGGGTTCATTTTTCTAGATTGACTGCTTTGATGCCATATTGTTAGATGTGCATTGTTCTGTTATTCTCGATTAAAAGATAGCCAGTGATTTTGCCTGTTGTATGCAAAATCCTGGCGTAAAAAAATATATAAAGTTATATTCATAGGGTACAGAAAAATGCTGATTACGTAATTAAAAAGTGAGACCAAAGTACAGCCCATCCATTTCAATATGTTTTGACAACAAATGATACTGACGAAGTTACAGATATATAGAACAACAACGATGCTTCAATTGACGATATCATGTAAGAATTGTCATCCATAATTACTGGTTCTGCACGACAGTGACAAACTTGTTATTGAGACAGGGCGAAAATATAGAAATAAAGGATACGAACAATTATATGTAATATAATGTATGTATATTGTAATATGAACATCATTGGCGATGAATATCATTTTATGATTGAGTGTCCCAGAAGTGGCATATTACGGAAACAGCATTTGCCTACTTGTTATTGCAAGCGAAAGTTTGTACATATCTTTTGCAAAATAATGTCTGCAGGTCAAAAAGTTTGTATATATCTTTTGCAATATGTCTGCAGGTCAACAAGTTTGTACACATCTTTTGTAAAATGATGTCTGTAGGTGAAAATATTTGTACATATCTTTTGCAACATGATGTCTGCAGGTCAAAATGCTCAATCGAAATAGCAAAACTTCTAAAAATACGAAACTGTCTTGATTTTTCTCTTCTTTGTATCAAACCAATGATCTCTTTTGAATCTGTAATTTGTGTCTTTGACATACACAAAGAAATGTGTATATTCACGTTTACGTTCATGCCAAACACAGCGAAAGGTTTATGTCGTTGTTGCTGTGGCTTATTATTTCTTATCCTCAATGCCCCCAAAGGGGTGAAAGGATTAAATCTCAAGTGAATGTGCGCACATCTCTCAAAACGCTAAGCAGGCTCCAGTCCCAGGGACAAGCGAGTCTAGCGCACTAAGCAACACATGGCCTGTTGTCACAGACAGTGGGTCTGGGTGCAATGTAATGTAAGGCCTATCTGTCAGAAGAGAGGGAAAGTTACGACAGCTTCCACGCTCCCAACACTGTACTGGGACAAAAAGTTCGACGCACAGAGGGATTCGAATCCCATCAGAGTCATGTGGGTTTTTCTGCCCCGACCGGCTCCTACCCAGAGTTGAGTTTGCTGCGGACTCAGTTGGGAAGACTGGGACCACACAGTCGAGTTTCATCACTTAATGGATGCGTTTCTGAGAGTGTTGCTCAAATTTCCTGACCAACACTGCAGGTGCCTGTGTCTCTCGGGCCTGGTTGACGCCGGGATATATTATGAAAGGAAGCGTAGAGTACAGCCCTGTCATGTAGTCTCAGACCGAAATGGAAATCCGTAGCATCATCTTAATCATCCTCATTCTCATCGATCAGCATTAAAAAAAAAAAAATGTCTCAAACTCTGTGGCCCTTCATGCCCTGCTCTCATGGTGACCTCAGTTTCGATGCCCTCTCCACGTCTGCGGCCTTGGTTTGGTTCCGTCGGGGTCACCGGTATCGGCGATTCCATGGGGGCTGTCGTTGGACGGACGTGGTGGCGCCCTCCGGAGGGAGAGCTCACTCACGCCGGCTCCGCGACTAAGCAATTATTGTCGTCAGTAGGGGGCTTAGTAGGTGGTGTCCTGCGTATGTTAGATCAGAACAGGCTCCACTGAACACCACCGAAGTGACTCGGCAGCAGTGCAGTGTTTCCTCCGGTGGGTTGCCTCTTGACGGCTTGACATTGACTGCTCCCTGTGGATTGCACAAAAAAACCTCTTTCTGTTCACACAAGTCCTCTCATCGTGCACTGCAAACTCATTCCCCACCAAGAAAACGTTCAGCTGCAAAATAGGCCGCCACTGAAAAGTCAGCTCCTGCTACAGTTTAAAAGGGAGACAAGTCTGAAGAGAGGGGAGGAACTTTCAGGAAAAACGTCATAGCCTAGTAATAATGACGATGTGCAAGCCTCCTCTGTATTTTCGGTCTACTGTTGATTTATTGGAAACATTTGGTAAGTGAATGTATACCTAATTGTTCAGTTCTGTTTTCGGATAGATAAATAATGCGACTGGGATATATGAGATTATGTTAAATATTGACCAGGTCTCCGTAAGTAGCTAGTGCATTGCCACAAAAGTTCGAGAATGTGGTAGAATCTGATCGAATCACATTCGCATAAGCTTGTCGCGATTTTACTGGTTGAGCATACCGATATGCAAAAAGCCTATTCTACACAAGAATGATCAAGCAGGCCTATGTTCGAGCTTTAGATAACACATAAAAGGATGAGAGCTGTACGACTGTGAGGGTGAGAGAAATGAGAAGTGGCTGAAGAGTTTTAGTCATTGTCGAGCTCAGAAGCGCTGGAGTCTTCACTGAGTTTGAGTCAAGTCGATGAAAATTGCCATCAGTAGAATATCGGCTTCGGCATTGTACGATTGAGTTCTGTGCGATTTATTGAACCTGAAGGTCAGATGATTGCTGTTTGTTGTTCCAATTTTTCTTCAACGTTTTCTTGTGCGATTTATTGAACCTGAAGGTCAGTTGATTGCTGTTTCTTGTCCCGATTTTCTTCAACGTTTGTAAATAAAAGGATCTTCTTCGTTTGAATACCGCCTGATGAATTTTGTTGTCTGCAAGCTGAACACCTACCACGGGATCGACAACGAACTCTTACAAGCTACTGCCCTTACCTGTACATCTTCACGCATCTTGTACCGAGGAAGCTGGTGGTCTAGCGTGTAACATTTGGGGGCCAAGCCGCAGATCCTGTCACATTGGTGAGGATGCCAGAGACATCATTCATTAACCTGTAGGCCTTCTAAACAAACTGCGATTTTGAAGGTGCCAGTCCAGATCTACGTCGACAAACGCCGTCGCGTACTGCATCAGTGTTGTCGTCTGAGAAGAAACCAAACTTAGATCAAAACGTTCAGCGTCAAGAAAGTCTTCAGCCGTGTTTCCGTACACACATGGGGTGTGTACAGCGTTTAGTGCATCGAGCAGTCCAGGGAGTGGAGAAAAAACTGTCACCTGTGTCTGCAAGAGCAATCAGGATTCTACAGAGCTAGGAGAGTCAAACGGAAGGCTGTTGCCTGTATAAGTAGTAACACTAGAAAGTATTGTTTCAGTGACTGATTACTGACGTTAGTCTGATTACCATGGAGTACATGAAGATTGGAAAGGAACTAGGCCTTGCAGGTGATGAACTCCGGGAATATATTCAAGAGGCTGAGGCTGCAGCAAGAGAACTGGAAAGAAAAAAAACAAGATTGGCAGCCGAAGAGAAAAAAAAAAGACAATAAGAACGTGAAGAGAAAACAAGACAAGAAGACAGAGAAAGAGAAGAGCGAGCTGCTGAAAGAGAATGAAAAAGACTCAAATTAGAACATCAAGAGAGGGAGAGACAAAGAGAATTTGAACTGCGGATGGCTGAAGTGAAAGCTCAAAATGGCGAACACATTTCGCAATCAGAAACTGAAGTTGCCAGTGGCCACGTCTTCCAGCGTTCGTGGATGGAAAAGATCCTCGACAGTTATCTGAAACGTTTTGAACATCATTCGGAAGCAGTGACATGTCAAAAAAGAGCAGTGGGTACCAAATTCAGTGCCCTTTTGACTAGTCACGCCCTTGAGGTATACTCCAGACTCCCCTGAGAAGAAGCAAAATAATAAATACTAAACACTCAAAACTGAACTTCTTCGAAGTTGTTATTTTTCTGAACAAGGCTTCCAGAAACATTTCTAGTCCCGTAGGCCAGAGAAGAACAAAAGTCCAGCCTAATTCCTACCACGATTCAAAACTATCTAGAGGGAGGGCTGGAGCTGGCTGGAAGAAAGACTATGATGGCTTGTCACATCTGGTCCTGAAAGAACAATTTGTAGAATCCTGTCCTAAAGACCTCGCATCCCATTTTTACAAGAGAAAGACCAGAGCCTGAAATCCCTGACTAAAGCTGTGCAGAGGTTCTTGGAGTCTCACAACCGGACCCCATGACACTAGATCAAAACCATCTACGGATAGGATACGACCAATCCAGGTTCAAAGTATATCAACCCCACCATTGAAATGCGGACGCCTGGGTCACAAGGCTGCTGAATGCAGACTGCCCAAGAATCCAGATAAACGCAGTCCTCGACACTTCAGTTATGAAAACCAGAAAGACCAGAGCCAGGGTGGAAATAAAAGAAGCCTGACATCTGCCAATGTTGCCATCAGAGAAAGGAGTCAGGAGTTACAACCATCGCAGAGCAGAAGAGGATCTACCTCACGTCAAGCCCGTGACAGCCCTGAAGAGCATGAGAAAGTGGTGCAATGTTCCTTCTTAAACAGTGCCAAAAGTGATTTGAGTGTCATGCCTTTTGTGAAGGGACATTATGATGGTAAGGAAGTAAGGGTGCTCAGAGATACAGGGTGCAGCAGAGTCATCAATAAAAAGAACCTTGTTCCTGAAAAACAGTCTACTGACAAGAACGGCTACTTGCAAAGTGTCCATGGCCGTTCCCACAGTTGATATTGAAATTTCTACACAATTCTTTGTTGGGAAGGTGAATGCTTTGTGCCTGCCCAGTCCACCTCATGACGTCATTATCGGCAATATTGAAAGTGCCTATGCAGCTTTTGATACCGACCCTGAGTGGCCACACGCCTGTGCAGTAACAACCCGTGTACAATTCAACAAGGAGAAAGAAGAGAGATCTACACCATTGAAGATCAGCAAGTCCACAGAAATTCCACAAGTAACCAGAGAGAAACTGATCCAGCTACAGCAAGCTGACCCTTCTCTGCAAAAAATATGAGACGCCATGACCAGGGGCAACAGTGAGGTACCCTTTGTGAACAAAAATGGCGTCAAGTACAGACAATACCAGAAAAAAAGTACGACTGATGGGGGCCAAATCACTTGCCAAGTTCTTATTCCAGCCAGTCTACACAAAAACCGTGATGGAGTTGGCCCATGACTCTATCCTTGGAGGCCACATGGGTGTCAAGGAGACCACAGACAAAATCATAGCAGCCTTTTACTGGCCAGGTATCCAGGGCGATGTTGCTCGCTTCTGAAGATCCTGTGACGTGTGCCAGAAGACTGAACCCAAAGGAAGAACTCCAAAGGTACCATAGAAAAGATGCCACTAATCGACAGACCTTTCAGATGGTGGCCAAATACCTCATAGGTGAAATCAAGCCAGCCAGTGAATCAGGTCACCGGTACATCCTCAGTTTGGTGGACTATGCCTCCAGGTATCCTGAGGCAGCCCACTGAAACGCATCGATACCAAGGCCGTTGCTAATGCCCCGATGGACATCTTCAGCAGACTGGGCGTGCCTGACGAAATCTTAAGTGATTTAGGGATTTGTATCTGACTGCAAGAAAGAGGTTATTCGTCTGCTCAGTATCCGCCAGCTGACCACCACGCCCTACCATCCAGAGTGCAATGGCCAGTAGAGAAGTACAATGGAACATTAAGGCCATGTTGAAGAAGCTGTGTGCTGACCAACCACGACAATGGCACCGGTACATCGATGCCTTGTTGTTTGCTTACAGGGAAGTCCCTCAAGAATCTACTGGGTTTTCTCCCTTTGAGCTACAGTGCCGCTGGACTGTGCGAGGTCCAATGCACTTCCTGAAAGAATTGTGGACAAAAGAAGTGGAATCTCAGAAATCAAGAACAGCTATCAATGTGCATTTGAGCTGCGTGAACGGATTGAAGATACCCTACAGTCAGCCCGAAGTGAACTAGAAAAGTCTCAAAGCAAAAGCAAACACTATTATGACCGGAAGGCCAAGCCAGGAAATTTCAGCCTAGTGACAAAATCCTTGTCCTGCCATCTACTGCCAACAACAAGCTGCTGATGCAGTGGAAAGGACCCTATCCTGCAGAAGCAAGCAAGGGGCAGAATGATTATGAAGTGAAATTCAAAGACAAGCAGAAGATTTTCCAAACAAATATGCTCAAAATACGTTGAACGGGAAGAAAAGCCAGCCACAGATGCGCATGCTGCTGAATTCCAAGAATGGGAGCCCCCTCCGATGATGGTGACAACTTCAATGAAGAAAATTCTCTGAACGATGAAGAACTGTTAGAACTGAATGATTTCAAATCCCAGGAAACTATTGACTGTGTAGATTTTGGGCCACAACTGACCAGCCAGCAGCAACAGAAGTACGTGGACTGTTAGATGAGTACCCTGGTATCTTCATTGATTTTCCAGGAAAAAAAAACAGACCTGATTGAGCATGAAGAGAAGTTGACATCACTTGAGCCTGTCAGGTCAAAGGCCTGCCCATTGCCGTATGCTACCAGAGAGTCTCTGAAAGAGGACATCAAAGGCATGTTGAAACTGGGAGTTATACAGGAGTCCAGAGGGTCGCTATACGCGTCGCCAGTTGTCATTGTTAAAAAGAAAATTTACTGGGAGTGCATCGATTTTAGGCGACTCAACAAGCTGACTTACCTAGATACTGAACCTATGCCTACAGCTGCCGACCTATTCCAGAGACTGAGTGGAGATAAAGTTTTTTTCTCCAAGATCAGTATCAGCAAGTACTGGCAAGTCCCCATACCAGAAAAAGACATTCCAAACACTGTATTTTTGACTCCAGATGGGACATACGAGTTCTCCGAATGCCCATAGGTATGGAGAACTCCGGAGCAACACTCAATATGGGTATGAGAAAAATTTTGGGCAACATGGAAGGTGTCATATACTACTGGGCAGACTATATTTACTTCATTGGTCACCGTCTCCAGCAAAGAATGAAAGAGGTGTTCAAGGACAATGTGACAAAATTCTGGAAGCATTGGCCATCAGACTATGAAACAATTGCGACCTTTCTCGGCTTAGTGGGGCTCTGCAGAGAATACATGTCTGACTTCGCAACTGTGACTGCTCCAGTGTCATACCTTTTGTGCAAGGGGAAGCCCAAACCAGCTGGAGTGGGGAGATGCACAAGACCGAGACTTCAACAGTGTGAACTTCCTGTCCAAGAAACCTGTGTTACAGTTATCTGACCCTAACAAGACGTTTGTGCTCAGCACTAATGCCTCTGACGAGGGTGTTGATGCAGTCCTCATGCAGGAATATGACGGGAAGCTGTTCCCAGTCTCATACGCCAGCAGGAAACTATCCAGGGCAGAGCGGAAGTACGCTACCATGGAGAAGGAGTGCCCTGCTATTGTGGGGGATATACGAAAGTTTGAACTGTTTCTCCAGGGGGTTCATTTTGTGTTGCGCACTGACCATAGACCTGTATCATTTTTAGACTCTGCCAAGTTTGTGAACAACAGGGTCATGCTCTGGGCCATGTACCTTCAGAACTTTGATATGAAGGTTGAATATGTGAAAGGCACAAACAATCTGGCTGCAGACTTTTTAAAAGTCGTGTATGATTGACTGAGACTTGTATTAGTTGTAGACTTGGACCGTGTGTGTGTGTTGCCAGTTGATATTTGTTTTAAAGTCATTTGACATTTCTTTTAAATTGTAAAAGTTTTTTAGAAATTTGGGAAATTTAAGGGGGTGGTGGTGGTGGTGGTGGTGGGGGTTATGTTACAATTTAAATGAGAGACAAGAGAGGAGGAACTTCCACGAAAGACGTTATAGTAATAATGACGAGTTGTAAGCCTCCTTTTACTTATCACGTATAGATCTCTGTATTTTCGGTCATTGTAGTGCTATTGTTGATTTACTGAAAACAATTGGAAAGTAAAGATATGCCTAATTGTTCAGTTCTGTTTTCGGACCGATTGATAATACGATTGTAATATTCGAGATAATGTTAGAATGTTGACCAGGTCTCCGTAAGTTGCTAGTGCATTGCCGAAGGTTCGAGAATGTTATAGAAGCTGATCGAATCACATTCGCATAAGCTAGTCGCGATTTCATTGGTTGAGCTTACCGATATGCAGAATATTCTAGAAAAAAATGATCGAGTGTGTTCGAGAATATTCTTAAGATAACATATAAAAGGATGAGAGAGCTGTGTGACTGTGAGGGAGAGAGAAATGAGAGTGGCTGAAGAGTTCTAGTCATTGTCGAACTCAGAAGTGTTGAAATCTTCTCCGAGTTTGAGTCTAGTGGATGAAAATCTGCCATCAGTAGAATATGGGCTGCGGCATGAACAATTGCGTTCCTGTGCGATTTATTGAACCTGAAGGTCAGTTGATTGCTATTTGTTGTTTTGATATTCTTCAACGTTTGTAAATAAAAGGATCCTCTTCGTTTCAATACCACGTGGTGCATTTTATTGTCTGCAAGCTGAACACCTACCACATGATCTACAACGAACTCTTACAAGCTACTGCGCTTACCTGTACATTCACTCATCTTGTAACAAGACAGTCAGCGTCTAGGGTGTAACAGCTCCCCTGGGTGAAGCAAACTGTTAAACACCTGAACAGGCCTGCAAAATACGTTCAACTTGAGATGGTATCAAACACTCCAGGAAGAAAAAAAAAACACTTTCTGAGGAGAGCGAGCACACACACACACACATGCACACACACACACACACACACACACACACACACACGCGCGCGCGCGCGCGCGCGCGCGCCCCCCCCCCCCCCCCCCCCCCCCCCCACACACACACACACACAAATACGCACACAATTGCTAGGGTGGATAATGGGGAAGCATTGATTAATTATCAGCCCAGCCACATACAGGCTGTTCCAATGGGGAATCTTCCCTCCAGGCCGACAAACAAGTCACGACCTGCCCCGAAGGCTGTGTGCGGATGCCTGGTTAAGAATTCAGCTGTAAGAGTTGTCAAGATGTCTGAATAAAAAGGGTGGTAAGTACAACCGCGGCTGTTCACGTTTTCAACACGCGTCCTTGTTGGCTGGCAACGGGCGGCACAATGCCTCCACACGTGGCCAGCATTATCGCTGCCTGCGACCAGTCCCATTGGACCCGTTGCTGTTTACATTCGTTTGCAAACTTTGAGCGGAAAAATGACGAATGTTAGGAACTGTGTCAACATACCCTGTGAAAAACTTACCCAACACACTTTGCAGCTGAAAATAAAAATCAGCTGGGTGTTCTGAGAGAATGTGCGGTAGCTACAGCCTTGGCAGCGCACAGACAGGGGTGGACCGCCCTGTGATAATAATGTGAAGAGAGGTAAACCGTTTGTGACCAAAAAGATTATTACAACCACCATCAAACAATTTCCAGTCCTGGAGTTCCTTCACAATTAAGTTGCAAAGGTGAGGGGCGCCTGTAGGCGGAGATGTAACAAATCTTTTAAAAAGATTTTTAGGTACTGTATCCATCAAACATGAACAAACGAATCACAAGACAAAACACATTGTTGAACATTGTTGGCCAATCAACAAGGAAAAGCTTTTTAAAAAATCTGTTCTAGTCTGCCCGTGACAATCTCGCCCCAAAAGGACTTTTTCTTTTTTTTCTTTTTTTTTTTTTTTTTTTACTTACAAAAAAGGTATAATGCATGTATTTTGTCTTGTGATACGTTTGTTTCATGTTTGGCCGATACAGTACTTATTTTGTTTTAAAGCTTCACAAATAAACACACTATAGCTAGTCCGGGAGCTCATGCGCTCCAACACAAGGCTAGATAAGTTTTGGAAACGGTCTTTTCCGCAGGCGACGCCTTCAGTACACAATGCAATCAGTCACTGCACAAAAAAAGTTATCATCAATCAGTCACTACAAAAACAAGACAAGATATCCGCTCGGCCCCCGCCGGCGAATATATAGCACCTGGGGGGAGCCAGCCATCGTGCCGCTAGTCCTGTGTGAGTTGAAAGGCAGTGCAGGCCACTGGAAGTGAGGAGGATGGGGAGAGGCAAGGATGGGGGATGTAGGGGAGAGTAAAGCAGGTCTGAATCAGACACTACCCAAGGTATTTGAGGAGTAACCACATTCTACATATTTTTTTCACAAAAAAAAAAAAAAAAATCCTTTTCGAGCAAGACGGACACCGCCAGACTGGGATAGATTTTTTTTTTTTTTTTTTTAAAGAAACTTTTTCTTGTTAATTTGGCCAACAATGTTCAATTCATTTGCAAGCAGGTTTCAAAAGAAAAAAAAAAAGAAAAAAAAAAAAGGAAAGAAAAAAAAAAAGGAAAAAAAACAAAACAAAACTATACCATCTCTTTGCAGTTGTGACATCGGACTGCTGGGGAGGATTCTCACTCCCTGACTCTGCTGACAGCCAGCAGGTGCCAGAAATGGGTACCAAGGGGCCTTCCACTGTCCGCAACGGCTACAATGTTCCGGCAAGCCAGATACACCCATCAGTATCAGCTCACTTCGATTTCACGGCTGGGAAATAATTTTAAAAAATCCCTAGTCTGGAAATAAAAACTGGATTAAGAAACATGATAGCCCCGCCCCCCCCCCCCCCCCTCCCCTCCCCGCCTGTTCTCCTTCCCCCCTCTCTCCCTCCCGAGCAAAACCGGTTGTGTCCCAAAACACGCCGCATGGAGTGAATTCAGACCGCTCTCACTCTTTTTTTTTTTTTTTTTTTTCCAAAATCTCATCCCTCCTTGAACACTCTTATTAAAGCGCCCCTGACGACAGAACATCAATCACAGCACATAGCAGCTGACTTTGAGGGGGTGTAACGTGGTGAAACCGCCCCCCTCCCAGTTTAACTCCCGGGAGTCAGTATGGCACTGTCTCAGATTAACTCCCGGGAGTTAATCTGGGTCTGCACCAAAGCAGCCCCCCAACAGGTTCAGAATGCCCCCCTCCCCATCTCTTTTTGTTTATTATGCCTGTTTCAAAACGAACCCCTACCAGTCTCATAATAACTCCCGGGAGTTGTTTTGAACCTAAAAATTTTGACTCTAAACTAACTCCTGGGAGTTCATATGGGGCAGTGCCAAATCAGCCCCCCAACCCCTTGGAGAGTTAACACAGGTGCTGTCCCAAACTAACTCCCGGGAGTTCTTCTGGGCCCAAACTTTTGACATCAAAATGACTCCCTGGGAGTTAAACTACTGCAAGTGGAGAGTCATTCCAGGACAGGCCTGGAAAGGCCTCCCCGGGAGTTAGACTGGCGCAGGCCCAGAAAAGACCCCCCCCCCCCTCCTCCCCCCCCCCCCCCCCCTCCCCTCTACCTCATTAATGAAGAAATGGCCAGTAAGCAGCACTCCAGTGGAGAGTTAATCTAGCACCGGCCAAGAACAACCCACCAGTAGAGTTAAATTGGACCTGGCCCAGAACAGCCCCCCTTGTGGGGTTTTGGGGAGACTTTGCTTTATACAAACATTATTCAAATAGGAACATTGTGCAGCAAACATCAGAACATGGAGCACAACAAGCGAAAGCTTATATGGGGAGTTAATCTGGCACCTGCCCAGAACTGACCCCCCCCCCCCCTCCCCCCCCCGAGTTACTAGCCCAAAACAGCCCCCAGTTAAACTGGATCTGGCCCAGAACACCCCCCCCCCCCCCCCTCCTCCTGGGGAGTATATCTAGCACTGGCCCGGAACAGTCCCCCCCTAGAGAGTGAAACTGGACCTGCCAAAAGCAGCCTCCTTCCTGGGGATTAATCTAGTACTAGCCAGAACAGTACCCCCCCCCCCCCTCCTCCGAGGGTTAAACTGGACCTGGTCCAGAAGACTCCTAGAGAGTACTACTGTGTCTGCTCCTGAATGACCCCCAAGAGTACATCTGGGTCGGGTAAAAAATGGACCCCTGTTTTCATAAAATACTCCCGGGAGTCATTCTGGGCCGGTCCTAGAAGCATCCCCCCCCCCCCCCCCCCCTTCCCGTCCTAGAAGCATCCCCCCCCTTCCCGCGGCATATCTCCGTTAAGGTGTTGAGGGTTGTTATTTACTGGTCATAAACTCACACATGGACATTCTACCTGAATCGACATTGAAAACCAGTCTGAATCAACTTTAGGGGGAGTACTTCTGGGCCGATCCCAGAAGTACCCCCCTCGCATATCTCCTTTATTAATGTGTTCAAGGGTTGCTATTTACTGGTTATAAACTCATACATGGACATTCTATCTGAATCAACATTGAAAACCCAGTCTGAATCAACTTTAGGGGGAGTACTACTGGGCCGGTCCCAAAAGTACCCCCCTTGCATATTTCCTTTATCACTGAGTGCAGGGTTTATTTAATGGTTATAAACTCACACATGGACATTCTATCTGAACCAACATTGAAAACCAGTCTGAATCAACTTTAGGGGAGTACTTCTGGGCCGGTCCCAGAAGTAGCCCCTTACATATCTCCTTAATTGATGTGTTCAGGGTTGTTATTTACTGGTCATAAATTCATACATGGACATTCTACCTGAATCAACATTGAAATATAGTCTGAATCAACTTTAGGGGGAGTTGTTCTGGGCCAGTCCCAAAAGTACCCCCTCGCATATCTCCTTTATTAATGTGTTCAGGGTTGTTATTTACTAGTCATAAACTCATACATGAACATTCTACCTGAATCAACATTGAAAATATACAGACTTCACATAAGTTTAAGGACCACTTGCAGTCTGTCTGACAAATGCAACACGCGCCAAACCAAAAATGTTTCATGTGTACAGATATTTATTTGCAACCCTTGTGAATCAAATTAAAGCAACTTCATTTGGATTGCGTAATGTTTTTGCAATGATAAATCAATGTAAAGAGACCCACCCTGGGAAAAGAAAATCCACAAATATGTTTCCTTAATCTGTTCAAAAACGGATGTGTCCACCCCTGCGCAGCAAACACAATCGAGATAGCGCTGCCTCATGGAGTTGATGGTGTTTGCGATGACGGCCTGGGGGATGTTTTCCCACTCCTGTCCAGGACGTGCAGCAGCTGTTCCCGATTAGCTGGACGTGGGCGGTTTGCATGGACTCGCCGGCCAAGTTGTCCCCAGATGCTCTCGATTGGATTGAGATTCTGGACTGTTCGCAGGCCATGCCATCCTGGTGATCCCAGCTTCCTGAATGAAAGTGTTGACAGCCCTGCAGCGGTGTGGTGTGGCGTTGTCATCATCCTGGAGGACAGCTTGGGGTCCGATCTGCTGGAGGGTCGCTGTGACAAGAGGCTGTAAGACTGTAAGATCTCCTGCAGGTAGCGCTGCCCATTGAGCATGCCCTGCACATGGTAGAGAGGAGTCCTGTAGTGTCGGCTGATGCCTCCCCAAACCATAATGGAGCCACCTCCAAAAGCAGCCGCCTCCTGGATAGCATCATCTGGCAGCTGCTCCTGTGGGCACCACCACACCCTGATGCGGCCGTCTTTGGGGCTCACCATGAAGCGCGATTCGTCGGTGAACAGGACATGGCCCCAATGAGCACGAGTCCACCTCAAATGGTCCTGGCACCAAGCAAGTCGGCGTGCCCTGTGACCTGCAGTCAGCATGGGCTTCTTCACCGGATGCCTGGAACGCAAGGCGGTGGCATGTAGGCGACGCTGAGTGGTCTGCCCGCTTACTACTGTGTTGGTGGAAGCACGCAGTTGCTGACTCAAGGCATTGGCGGTGGTTGTCCTCTCCCGAAGGGCCTGTCTGCAGAGGTACCGGTCCTCACATTGTGTGGTTTTCTTGGGACGCCCTGGGCGTGGCCGTTCCTGGACGGTGCCTGTGGTTTGATGGCGCTGTCTCAGACGGATGATGACCGAGAGTGTGACACTTGCAGCCTTCTGGCCACCTCTCGGACGCCCTGCTCCGTCCTGCAGCCAGGCGATAGCTCGGGCACGATCGAAATTTCTCAACTTTCGTCTCGCTGGCATGTTGGTGTTGTGTGCTTCAGAACGGGTATTCGACGGCTTTTATGGCCATTTTGGTGAGCACAACGCACTCCCCATACCTTCATGCTGTCACGTGCATCAGGATTTTCACCTGTAGGCAGTTCGAGTCAGTGTGCACGGATTGCTGACAAACAGCTTGTTTTGCCAAACAAGAGCACTTTTTCTGCATGCTCAAGGGGGAGTCAGTGCAGCTGTTACATGCTTTGCAGTATTTATTGAGAAGGCCTGACAACCGTCGCGTTCAGAAACCTTGGCAATTACTAACCTCTATTTGATATTTGATTTTGAAAGCACCTACGGCATTCTGCGGTGTGGTCCTTAACTTATGTTGAAGTCATTTACTGGTCATAAACTCACACATGGACATTCTATCTGAATCAACATTGAAAACCAGTCTGAATCAACTTTAGGGGGAGTACTTTTGGTCCGGTCGCAGAAGTACCCCCCCCCCCCCCCCCCCCCCCCCCCTTGCATATTTCCTTTATTAACGTGTTCAGAGTTGCTATTTACTGGTTATAACCTCATACATGGACATTCTATCTGAATCAACATTGAAAACCAGTCTGAATCAACTTTAGGGGGAGTACTACTGGGCCAGTCCCAGAAGTACCCCCCTTGCATATTTCCTTTCTTAATGTGTTCAGGGTTGTTATTTACTGGTTATAAAACTAATACATGGACATTCTACCTGAATCAACATTGAAATATACTCTGAATCAACTTTAGGGGGAGTTGTTCTGAGTCAGTCCCAAAAGTACTCCCCCCCCCCCCCCTTGCATATTTCCTTTACCAATGAGCTCAGGGTTGTTATTTAATGGTCATACGCTCGCACATTGTTATTTCTACCTGAATCAAGATTGAAAACGAATCTGAGTTAACTTTAGGGGGGGTACTTCTGGGCCGATCCCAGAAGTACCCCCTTGCATATTTCCTTTATTAATGTGTTCAGGATTGGTATTTACTGGTCATAAGCTCACACATGGACAGTCTGACTGAATCAACATTGAAAACCAGTCTGAATTAACTTTAGGGAGAGTACGTATGGGCCGGTCCCAGAAGTACCTCCCTTGCATATCTCCTTTAATGTGTTCAGGGTTGTATTTACTGGTCATAAACTCACACATGGACATTCTACCTCAATCAACATGAAAGTATAGTCTGAACCTACTTTAGGGAGAGTACTTCCGGCCCCAGAAGTACCCCCTTGCAGATCTCCTTTATTGATGTGTTGAGGGTTGTTATTTACTGGCCAAAAACTCATACATGGACATTTTTATCTGAATAAACATTAAAAATGAGTCTGAGTCAACTTTAGGGGGAGTACTTCTAGGCCGGTCCCAGAATTACCCTCCACGCCCCACCCCCTTGCAAATCTCCTTTATTAATGTGTTCAGGGTTGTTTTTTTTTTTTTTTTTACTGGTCATAAGCTCACACATGGACATTCTATCTAAATCAAAATTGTGATATAGACTGATTCAACTTTAGGGTGAGAACTTCTGGGCCGCCGGTCACAGAAGTACACCCCCCCCCCACACACACACACACCCTGGCATATCTCATTAATGTGTTCAGGTTTGTTACCTACTGGTTAGAAACTCATACATGAACATAAACTCATACATGGACATTCTATCTGAATCAACAATGAAATATTCTCTGAATCAACTTTAGGAGGAGTACATCTGGAGCCGCGCCAAAGTTACTTCCGGGAGTACATTTGGGCTGGGCCTAGACGTACTCCCGGGGAGTCATTCTGGTGCAGAAGGGGGTGGAGGTGGGATGAGGATTGGGTGGGGGTGGGGATCGGGGGTCAGTTTGGGACTGGTACCAAAAGTACTCCCCAGTCTAAAAGAATCATCGTTATAAGATAGTTACACAAAACAAACATTTATTTGCAAAGTTGTCAATAGGGGGGAGTACTTCAGGGACCAAGGGGAGGTACTGTCCCAGAAGTAGTCCCAGGAGTCATTCTGGCGCGCGGGCCAGAAGTACTCCCGGGAGTACTTCTGGGCGGGGAGTACTTTTGGGGTGTTACACTGGGTCAAGGTAACACTCCAGGAGAGCTGTTCTGGGCTGGTGCCAGATTAACTCCCCAGGTGTGGGGCTGTTTTGGAGCATGTCCAGTTTAACTCTCAAGGGGGCTGTTTTGGGCTGGTGCCAGATTAACTCCTCAGGGTGGGGGGGCTGTTTTGGGGTACATCCAGTTTAACTGTCTAGGGGGCTGTTTGGGGCTAGTACCAGATTCACTGCCCAGGAGGGGGGCTGTTCTGGGCCGGGTCCAGATTAACTCTCTAGGGGGCCTGTTCTGGGCTAGTACCAGATTAACTCCCCAGGTGGGGGCTATATTTTTGGTCAGGTCCAGTTTAACTCTCTAGGGGGCTGTTTTGGTACAGGTCCAGTTTAACTCTCGGGGGGGGGGGGGGGGGGGGGGGGGGGGGCGGGGGGGATGGAGGCTGTTTTGGGCTGGTGCAAAGGGGGGGGGGGGGGGGGGGGGGGGGGGCTGTTCTGAGCCAGATCCAGTTTAACTTTCCAGGGGAAATATACTAGGCTGTTGCAAAATTAACTCCCCAGGAGGAGGTTTGTTCTGGGCCAGGTCCAGTTTTACTCTCCAGGAGGCTGTTCTGGGCTGGTGCCAGATAAACTCTCCAGTAGGGAGGGGGGGGGGGGGGGGGGGGGGGGGTCTGGGCCAGGACCAATTTAACTCACCAGGGGCGCTGTTCTGGGCTGGTGCCAGATTTACTCTCCAGGATGGGGGTGGGATGTTCTAGATTAGGTTCAGTTTAACGCTCCAGTAGGGCCGTTCTGGTCTAGTGCCTGATTAACTCCCCAAGATGGAGGGCTGTTCTGGGCCTTGTCTAGTTTAACTATCTAGGGGGCTGTTCCATGACAGTGCCAGATTAACTCCCCTGGAGGGGGCTGTTTTAGGACAGGTACATTTTAACTCTCCAGAGGGGCTGTTCTGGGCTGGTGCCAGATTAACTCCCCGGGGGGGGGGGGGGGGGGGGGTTCTAGGGGGGGGGGGTTCTATGTCTAGTTTAACTCTCGGGGAGGGGGGGGGGGAGGCTGTTTTGGGCCGGTGTGCCAGATTAACTCCCCAGGAGGTGGAGGGGGCTGTTTCTGGGACTGGTCTAGTTTAACTCTCCTGGGGGGCTGTTCCATAACGGTGCCAGTTTAACTCCCCTGGAAGGAGGCTGTTCTAGGACAGGTGTAGTTTAACTCTCCAGAGGGGCTGTTTGTGGGCTGGTGCCAGATTAACTCCCCAGGAGAGGGCGGGGGGGGGGGGGGGGGGGGGGGCGGGGGGGGCGGGGGGGGGGGGGGGGGGGGGACGGGGGGGGGGGGGGGGGGGCTGTTTTGTGCCAGGGCCAGTTAACTCTGCAGGAGGGGGAGGGGGCTGTTCTGGGCCAGTTTAGTTCAACTCTCCAGTGGGTGGCTCTTCCAGTCGGGTGCCAGATCAATTCCCCGATGTCCTAGAAGGCTGTTCTGGGCCAGGTCCAGTTTAACTCCTTAAGGGGAGGGGCTGTTTTGGGCCAATTCCAAATTAACTCGCTGGAGGGGGGGGGGGGGGGGGGGGGGGGGGGGGGGGGGTTCTAATCCTGTTGGGGGGCTGATTTGACGCAAACCCAGATTAACTTCCGGAGTTAATCTGGGACAGTGTGAGACTGACTCCGGGAGTTAAACTGGGAAGGGGGGCATTTCACCACGTTACAGGGGCATTTCACCACGTTACAGGGGCATTTCACCACGTTACAGGGGCATTGATTCTGGACCAAAGCCACAACCACCTTCCACCCTGTTCCGAAACCACTCCACTTGACTGATTTGAGAACAGTCAAAAAAAAAAAAAAAAAAAAAAAACCGCTATGGAGTGACTATTGGCAATTGCCCAAACTGACTGGCCCACTGTGACAGGGAGGCGAACATGGGCACAGGCCCTTTCACTGTGTGAAATTGTAATGGACACTGCCCCAGATCATTAGCCGGTAAGTGGTCATGGAACAGGATGGGGAGAGGGGGGAGGGAGGGGGGTTTAGTTCCGGCTCAGATCTCTCTCTCTCTCTCTCTCTCTGGAGGCATGAGTTAGAGCCTTCAGTGTAAAGTCGCATTTTTGGGTTCTCCGTCGATTTTCTTCTCGTACCACGGACTGAGACCGAGATGCGAATCTGAATCATTCAAAGGCTTTGTCGTGGACCATGCCATCTGCTGCAGTTGATTTCAGAGCATCATGCGGCTGTCTTCTCTCAGTATTCCTTACATCTTTGTACAAGAGGGCCAAACAGAAGATTGCCAAGCGCTTCGCTATGTTAAAATTGAAGGGAGAACGGACGGTGCTCTGGCAGGTTTGCTCCTCTCATATTTATTCTGGGGGAGTCTTCTCCTGCAGTGCGGCGATGTGGAGAGCAATCCTGGACCCAATCCTCTTCTGGGTCGTGACAGCAAGAGGCAGACCAGACTCGCAGCACTGACGTCGGCGGCGGAAACAGCATGGAGAGGCCACTTCACGTCCAGGGAGGAGCCTCCAACCAGCCTACGAAAGACACGACCCTGTCCAATGTCGTTTCAATGATCAACTCCTTGAAGGCGTCGATGGATACCAAGCTAGACGAGCTGAAGCAGGAGATGCAAACCATGCGAGAGCACTATGTGGCCATGCAGGAAGTAGTGAAGAGGCTGAAAGACGAGGTGAGCGGTCTTCGACAGCAGAACGGGGATCTCCAGAAGGCAAACGGTGACCTGTCAGGTAAGTTGGACGACCTGGAAAGGAAGACCAAGGAACTGGAAGGAAGATCTAAGTGCAGCAACCTGATCTTCTAAGGCATTCACAGAAAGCAGAACGAGATCAGTCCAGATTGTGAGGACTTGCTGAAGGATCTCTTCACCGACAAGTTCGAACTTTTTCGTGATGTGGACTTTGATCGGGTGCATCGCTTAAATTCGAAACAGGATTCCTCTATAGTCGCCAGATGTACGTTATATGGCAGAAAGTGGACGTTCTGAAACAAAAACGAAAACTAGGCGAGCAGACGTTTTCGTCAATGAAGACTTGTCTGCCAGGGTGAGAGAGACAGCAGAAAGAAGTTAACCCCTCACCTGAAGACAGCGAGAGGTGAAGGAAAACGCGCTGCCATGGTGTACGACCATCTCATGGACGGCAAACGTTTCACTGTGGACAGTCTTAACAGATTTGTGGAGATGAAATAGGGAGTCCGCCGGTCCACAAATTCTCTCGGAAATCTGTCTGTAGTAGTGGAGGTAACAAACTGTGCGGTGACACCGGCAAAGTTGTCACAGCACGGCAATACCAGAGAGAGAGAGAGAGAGAGAAACAGACCGTGCAACGTGTGAATTTGCGTTGTGACCGGGGCTCTGTGCTTTCCGCAAGGGGTGAGAATGTTGAGCGTTGCACGCACTGATATGCCAGCACAGAATGTGAGAAGTTTGACCTCCGCTGAGGGAAATGATCAATTAAACCATGTTGATGTCTGTAATAAAATGAAATGTTTTTCTTTTGTACAACGGAATGTGAATGGGTTATCATCAAAAATTGGTGATAATGAATGCATTCTTTTATTCGAGCTTCTGATTTTGTTTGTTTAGCTGAGACTTTCATCGAAGTTTTTCAGTCTTTATCGGATATACCGTGTTCTGTACACCGGCGGTAAAGCTGACAACACACGGTAGGCGTTTATGATCTGCCTTGTACAGAATGATTTGTGTCCATTTGTACTTTTCTTATTGACAAAACATTGTTTGGAGCATTGAAACACATTGTATACGTATGTGCTTATGTTCCCCCTGAAGGTTCACCTTATGTACATTTTGATACTGAAAATGGAATTCATTTGTTGGAGGATTTTCTATGGATTGCTGGTTTGCTATTGATAGTAACGATACTTACTTGATCCTGTGTGGTGACTTTAACAGTAGGACTGCGAATGTCTCTCCGGACTTAAAAGAAAAACATGTCTGGTTTCGCAAATGTGCATGAAAATGGACTTTGAATGTAGGCAGAAATTCGGAAGAGAGAGAACTTTATAAACTGTGGTCAAATGTTCCTTAGTACATGCAATGCCTTCGATTTTTACATTCTGAATGGTACATTAGGGGTACATCAAGGTCGCTACACGTACATATCTGAGCAGCGTTCGGGATTATTTCTTAATGTCACACGATGTGTACGCAGAGATTTCCAGTAACTGTAAATAAGTTTTCTCAGATAGAATCGAATCCGACCATAGGCCATTGCAACTAAGTGTAAGTTTCAGAAATGATAATGAAATCCGTGTGCAAGAAAAAAGATCATGTATACGCGATTGAGAAGTTTGTATGGCGTGAACAGTATGCTGATTTATTTCATAATTCACTCTGTGGTAGCTGCAATCAATTTGATAAATAGTATATCAAAATGGATCCTCAAACATACGCCCAGAGATTTACCCTTATGCTTTATACGGTTTACATAATGATTTTAGTTTTTCAGCAATTTATTTCTTTCGCACACTTTTTTTTCGTTTTACTCTTCTACCCTTCGCTGGCTGCTTTGAGGTGCGCTTGGATTCTGTTGAACCCTTGGTGGTGAGAATACTATAGAATTGTAGAATGTGGTATAACTCCATTTTAATGCCAAGGAAGCAAAAAATACAGCAAGATGTGTCTCCTTGGCGGGTCCGAACCAGCGTTCAAAAGACATTGGTGCAGGCAATACGAATAATTCTACTCTTCGAATTGATTATGATGATCCCCCATAAATTGGTAGTGAAGGTGGTATATCCATGATGTAGTTCCCTGAAGTTTCATTGTTCTTTTTTCGCTAATTCTCTGCTTTCCCGTTATTTTCGCCTTAAGGCGTTTCAGTGAATATATGCACTGGATTTCCGCACTATGCATTACTTGCACATTTCTTTATTGAAGTAAAATTCTCTATCTCTTTTCACTTCTGTCCCATATTCCCTTCTCTGTTCACCGTGCACTTTCCACAAAGAGTATCCATTTCCTATGTAAGTACTCTTTAAAAACAAAAAACAAAAACAAAAAAAAAAAAAAAAAAAAAAAAAACGAAACAAACAAGCAAACGAAAAAAACGTTTCCGGGTTGACCAAGCGCAAATGGTGAAAAACTGTTGATATGTTTTAGTGACAAGAGCAGGCTATTCAAGCCCAAACTGGGAAGTAGAAAAGGGGAGGGGGCGGGCGAGGGACAGAAGTGTGATCGGCCTGCATTCACCGCTCAGTCAACCTGTCACCAACACATTCAGACATGAGTTGCCGGATAGACAAGAGGAGAGAGCATTTTGACTTGTTCGCCAGACGGTTTAGTTGTCATTGACAAGGGCAAGCTTTTTCGAGCTGTAATGCATACGGGTCTTGTTCTCACGCTGGGTATGGGATGTAACTCTTGATAATGACAACGAGGCGTTCCACGAGTTGCGTTTGTTTAGAAAAAAAAGCCAAATGCAAGCCACTCATTTTCATAAACAGAAAGAAATGTATCAAGGTGAACTGAAATCTGCATTCTCGTTTGTGCCCAGAATCTCATTAACTTCTTTTTGCAATATGGACCTGCCCTGGCAAATGACCACCTTGTTCCAATACAACTATGTTCTACAAGCACACGCTGATCTCAGTGTTAACATTTTACTTCAAAGACATTTGAAAATGTGTTGGGAAAATAGGCCTTTTGTCCATTCACGCAACATATAGTTTATTCACTAGTTGGGGTTTACTGGGTTGTGTTCTGACTTACGCCATAGGCAATTTCAGTCTGTGTTCAGAGACTGGAAAATGGCATCATCCGAGACATGAGAGCGAAGTGCACTGCTGCATGGAGGTGCCACCTGGTGAACTACCCGAAGTTTTGCTTCTGAAGAACACCAACCCAAAACACTGCACGAGCAGAAACAAATGTCTGGGAGAGGCTGGAAAAAAGTGTTATTTCGGTTGATGTTGGTACTTATGTTGAGACTATTGTCTTGAATCATTGTCATCGTCCTCTTTTTCGTTGTTGTATTCATTATCATCGGGAAAAGGCAGGTACATTCAGAAAGAATCGTTTTTATGGACGAGTTTGAGGAGAAGGGCAGCTAAGAGGTGGGACTAGCATGGCAGGTCAGGCAGGGCAGACACGCAGCACAGGTCCCCAGTAGAAACAGGGGCAGGAGGGAAGGGCGATGGTACTGTGCTCTTCTTCCTTAGATCATCAAAGCACTCTGACTGTTTGCCGTACTTACCAGCACTGTGTGCACAGAGAGAAGAAAGTGACACAGCACACAACGGGACATTACCGGGCAATCGCTTGCTGGGCACGCAAGATCACGAGAGCAAACCCAGTATTTCTCCCTTCTCCTTCTTTCCTCGCCTTTCTTCTCAGGGAAACCATAAAAGCTTTGAATAGAAGTTCCACAGTGGCCTGAGGTCCTTTGCATGCCGCCTTTCGCTCCCCACCGCTGTGCCCTGCTGCCTCCGCCCCTCCCAGCAAGGTCAGAGGGCGATCTTTCCGTCGGTTTGGCACTCGTCCAGTACGTCTCTCGGAGGACATCACAGCCATCAGGATGATGAATGACTCTGGAAGGAAAGTCAAAAACAGCTTTCTGATTATACTAGCTTATTCACGATTCTCTCTTCTTCTCTCTGTCTGTCTGTCTGTCTGTCTGTCTCCATTACCTAACTATTCAGTATGACACACTCACGCGTACGCACGCACGCACGCGCGCGCGCGCGCGCGCGCGCGCACACACACACACACACACACACACACACACACACACACACACACATACACTAAGAGAGAGAGAGAGATAGAGAGAGAGAGAGCTTTGTTTACAATTGAATATTTCTTGCAGTTATTGCAACATCTAGCTGCTCTGTAAGTTGCTGGAATGGTGCTCGGTTACCTATCCTTGGAATTTATTAGTTTAATATATATGTATATATATATATATATATATATATATATATATATATTAAAGACGGCTCTTGCTACTTTGTGCGTATTTCAGTCACGCACCGAAGCTCAGTTTCATTCCTCGCATGTTCAATGTGCACACGAGGTACACCCTTTACAGTCCTGTATGGAGTCAGATCACCCCATCAACAGTGCGGCCAGTGCGTTCAGTTAACCACACCAACAGTGAGGGGCCAAGTCAGAATGTTACGTCATCAGGCAGAGAGTTTTGAAACTGCGTGATACGAGCGACGGACCAGACGGCCACATCAGGGATGTACCGTGTGTACAGGGATGTAATCACCCCAGAGATTATGACTTAAACAAAACTACAGATCAACAGAAAGACGGGGCGGGGGGGAGGGGGAGGGGGGGGGGGGTGCTGCTGTGTGGACTGCCGAAAGAGAAAGCAGACGGAAGGGAAAGAAGGACGGGAGACTGAACCCTGCCCCATGCAGTCATCAGTGTGCAAGCTGAGATGTTGTTTCTTTTCTTCGAATTTTTTGGTCAACACAAATCATGAAAACCGGTGTCCTGTAATTATATATATATATATATATCCGATAAAATTATTCGATGGCTGGTCAGTTTTACAGAAATGATTCAAACACAAACATACCCGCAAACAATACATCGACAGAAGAAGCGGTATAAACATTATTATTCAAGAGAGAACACATTGGATCGTACAAGGAACAAGGACAGATCCAGAGCAACGCGGCAGCATGATAGCCTACAGTGTTGTGGAGTTAGTAGAAACCACCTGATGGAAACAAACCTAACATTTTAACCCCACGGAAACATCAGCTTATTCTACTGCAGGACCAGTCTACGTCATGTTGGACCAGCCTCAGCCATCACAAGACCAGTGTAGACCACAACACATAGCAGACTGCACCAAGACAAAGATTCCTGGTGTTTCTGTAACACAGTCCTTCATCGAGTTCTTCATCGATGTAGGGGTCAGCTAAATACCAAGACAGGGTCACAGCATTGAACCAGTGGGCAACAGACAGCCATATACAGCAGCAGACTCAGACAGCAAGGGATCAGCCTTGTTCAGCAGGAGCAGTGTTTGGTGCTGCAGGACCAAACTGTCTGGGCACTGGAGCAGCCTACGTCATCATTGGACCAGCCAGCGTCACCATGTATGTCAGCTGCTAGTTCAGGTGAGATTCCTTTTCTGACCCTCCTCATCAATCCCTCAAGTTCAGTTCTCCATGAACTTGTGACAGACATCATTGACACATGTTCCACTGACATACTTCAAGCATTCTGTACACTCAGATACTGAACCCTCTTACCTTGAACGACAAAATAATGCCTGTTTGCTTAAATAATAAACGTGTACATGCGCACTAGCGGGCGCATGTATGTGTGTGTGCGTGTATGTGTGTTAACGCGCAAGTGCACGCGTTTTTATTTAGCTAGGGAGTGTGCATGTGCGTATGTATATGTGCGTGCGGGTGCGCGCGCGCACTTGTGTGTGTGTGTGTGTGTGTGTGTGTGTGTGTGTGTGTGTGTGTGTGTGTGTGATTTTTACTTGTTGCTGGTTTTGATTTTACCCTTTTACCTTTTGGTACATCATGTTCGTAACCTGTTGTAAAATTCTTCCCAATACGTGAGTATACTGTCATCAATAACACTAAGATAATGATTGTAAGAAGGATAAAGCGCATGTAAATTGTTTCGTTTTCAACATGTCCTGGACTCCGCATGGACTGCTTTCGCGCTGGAAGGTCATCAGCCATCACCACTTCTTATTCTCCGCGATGCAAATCGCAACTGCCATTAATCCAGGTCGAAGCTATTGTTAATCGCACCGGATTCTCACCTTCTTCTTCTTCTTCTTCTGTTTATGTGGCCACAATCAACACTCTGATTATTTTGCCACAGGTTAGAAGGTTTCCTTGAACCGGCTGCCCGACTTAAATATCCTTTTCTTTTCTTTTTCCTGTGTAGACTTGAGATAGCTCTTCAAGTTGCGTTTTATAAGCAGATCACAACATTCACTCCAGATCACTTTTAACACTCCCTGCCCACTAACTGGATCGGAGGGGGACGAGAAGTGACGGGCAGGCATCCTAGTGACGGCCCCCTGCACCCCCCGCCGCAGCGGCCCTCCTACCAGCACACCCACCTACCCACTACCTACCTAACCTTGCACTCTCACATTCATAAAGGACAGTTTGTGTTTTGCGCTCGTTTTAATCTTACTCCTGAAGTTTCGCAGCAGCGAGACTGTCAAGGGTGTCAGTACTGAAGTGGGAGGTGACTCTATTTTTGAAACTGTCAGGGGAGTCTGCCTCTACAATGTGTGCTGGGAGTTCATCCCACTCACGGATGGCTCGGGGGGAAAAAGAGAGAGCCCATATTGCTGTTTAGATCCACCAAGCGTTTAAACTGTTGGTCATGTGACCTTCTGTCTCTTACTGCTGGTTTCTTCAGGACACTTTTATTGATCTGCACCAAGTCGTTGTGGATCTTATACAACATGGTGACCCTTGACGCTTGGCGGCGCTTCTGGAGAGACGGCCACTTGAGTTTCTCAAGCATGTCTGTTACGCTTGCATGCCGGTGGTAACGGTTCAAGACAAATCTAGCTGCCCTTCTCTGGATGTTTTCCATTTTCTTGATGCAGCCTATTTTGTGGGGTCCCATACTGAGCTGGAGTACTCTAACAGGGGTCTAACGAAGGTTAGGTACGCCTTTTCTCTCAGCTCGTGGAAGCAACTTTCAGATTACATCTCAAGAATCCGTGGGCTTTCCTTGCTTTCTTTGTGATGATGTCAGTGTGTTCTGCCCACTCTAGGTCTGTCCTCAAAGTGACCCCCAGGTACGACGCTGATTGTACTGTTGCTAGCGTGTGTCCGTGCATCTGGTATTTGTCGCTGATGGTACTTTTGCAGCGAGTGACCCTAGCGTAACACATTTGCCTGGGTTGAAAGCCATCTCCCATTTCTGCTCCCAGACCTGGAGACGTTCTAGATCTTCTTGTAGGTGGGCGTGATCTTTTCTGGACGCTATTGTGCGGTAGATAGCAGTGTCGTCTGCGAACATTCTTGTCTTGGAGGTCAGTTTCCAGGAAGGTCATTAATAAAGACCAGGAAGAGACATTGTCCAAGGACCGACCCCTGCGGGACTCCCGACTTGACGTCGATGAAGTCTGACTGAGCCCCCTCGACGATGACTGCCTGGTGTCTGTTGGATAAGAAACTGGAGATCCATTTGTTGATCTTGCCTCGCACGTCATAGCTGTGACGTTTGTGCAACAGGAGTGAATGGTTCACCTTGTCGAACGCCTTGGCGAAGTCCAGCACAAGGATGTCTGTTCGTTTTCCTGAAGCCATGTCAGAGGTCAACTCTTCCACTAAGTCAATTAGCTGTGTTTCACAGGACCTCTGCTGCCTGAGGTCATGCTGCTGGGGCACAGGATTTTATTCTGTTCCAGGTGCGTCATTGTGGCATGTACGATGATGTGCTCGAACATTTTGCAGGCAATGCAGGTCAACGAGACCCGGCGGTAATTTACGGGGTCATAGTGTTCACCTTTTTTAAAAAATAGGCGACACTAGGGCGTTTTTTCCAGTCTGTGGGAACGCATCCAGAGTCCAGAGAGGCTCTGTAGATGGTGGTGAGGATAGGGGCGATCTCAGAAGATAGTTCTTTCAAGAGCCTGGGTGCTGATATTGTCGGGGCCACACGCTTTCGCTGGGTCCAGCTTCATCAGCAACTGCCTTACGCCTTCTTCTGTAATATCTACAGAGTCCAGCATAGGGTAGTCTCCATCAGCCATCTCGCACTTCTCTTGGAACTCTTCCTGAGAGTAGGTCTTCCCCTCGCTGAATGCAGACTGGAACTAGTTGTTAAGCGCATCTGCCTTTTCCCTGGGTTCCGTTACCAGTTGACCGTTCATTTTGAGAGGAGCGATTAGCATTAGCCGATTTCTGGTTCTTAATGTAGCTCCAAAAACGCTTGTACTCTGGTGCATGTTCAGTGGGTTCCTCTGTCGGAGTGGTGTTGATGTAATCCAAGTAAGCTCGGCGCAGGTGTCGTTGGGCTTTGCGCCTTCTGGCTCTGGCCTCAGCTTTGCGATCATCGCCACCTCCCTTCTTCCACTTTTTGTAAGCCCTGTTACGTCGGTTTACTAAGCGACGAAGCTCGGGAGTAGTCCATGGTTGATTATTGTTGGGTCCAGTATGTGGATCTGAACTGCTTCGAGGAGCGCTGTTTTGAAGTATGTCCACAATCCCTCAGTGTTCGCGGTGTCCTTCTTTCCATCCACTTTTCCCCTTATCTTCTTGACAGCTTCTTTCATGTCGCCCCAGTTTGCTTGTTATACAGGGTAATAGTCCGCTGTACTGATTTCTTCCGCGGAGGGACGATGTTCAGTTTTGCATAGACTACTTCGTCGTCAGACAAAGGTGGCATGGCTTCAACTCGTGAACTGAGTTGTGGGGTGTTGCTCATGATGAGAGCTAGTGTGTTTTCACCTCTTGTAGGGACTGTCACCATTTGTTCCAAGCCGTTGTCATCAATGATTTGGACGAGTTGATGGTGCATTTCAACATACTTGGTTTGGGGCTTTAAAGTCATTGTTGACCAGTCCCATCCTGGGAAATTCAGGTCCCCTCAATCAGCAGCATCGCATTGGGAATGCCAGCAGCCTTCTGCACTGACATTTCAAACTCTTGGAGACTGGCCTTGTGAGAAACGTCAGGTCTATGGTATGAACAAATGTACAGAGAACGTTGACCCTTCAGACTCAGTTTTGCCCAAACTACTTCACAGTTTGTCTCCAGTTCTTTCACGCGGGTGCTGTTGTAGCAGTCTTTGATAAGGATCATGACATCTCCTCCATCCCTATTCCTATCATTCCAATACTCTTTGTATCCCTGTCGAGTTGGCAAGAATTCTGATGTCTTGATTTCTTCCGTCAGATGTGTTTCAGTTACGATGACAATGTCTGGTTTAGAACTATCTAAAAGATATCCAAACTCAGCTTTTTTGCCGGTCACTGACTGAAAATTAATATTTGGATTCTTAGGGGTCTGTTGAGTCTTCTGTCTTGCTGTGTGGCGTTTGTAGGAGTGGAGACATATTGAGGTCTGAAATTTACCTCTACTGGGCTACCACAAGAGCCTGTTGTGGAAGAATCTAGTAGGGTGGAGAGAGACCAGTCTAGGCTATTTGCATTCGAGTGGAGATCAAAAACAAGTCGGTTGGTCTGGTGTCCACAAAAGTTACAAAACCACTGGACATTAGGAGTTAGATTAGCATATGTCTCTGAGTGGATATCTTCACAGTGTGCATGGTACCATAGTCCGCACGCTTCAGATTCAACACCCCTATCTTCCCATGACACCGTGGTGTCACATATGCCACAGAGCCAGTCAAGGCTGGGGTGTTCTGATACATCAATACTCGGGCCCAGGGTTGGGCTCTGGTGCATAAGACTGAGCAAGGAGTAGTAAGGCCAGGTACAAACAGACGAGCTTCTGGCGATGTAGTGTGTGGTATCCACGCTGTCTTGCTGCAGCTAGTGCTTGTACGAACAAAGAGTAGCTAGTTCCGTGTGTTCTGCAGACTTCTTTCACACCAAACCCTAAAGTGTGCACATCCTGTGTGACAGAAGGTCCAACGTCACCTAACATACTCTTCTGAAGAAAGAGCACAGTCGCAAGGACCCAGAATGTGCTGCTACACTGAATCATGCTTGGCACTGATTCAATTCTGACAGAACAGAAAGAGAATGAGCCATGTGCTGAGTGATTCACCAATGCCCAAGACAAGTGTACTCACTGATGTTGGTCTGCCCGTTTAAAAAAAATCCACAAGTTTACAAAGGTTCACAGCATAATCCTAAGGTTCACAAGCACAATCCAGAAGTTGGAACAATCATCACCTGCGCCTTTTACTCCCTGCTATCAACACGAATTCAGTCCAAATAAATGAAGCATTCATATCTGATTTTTTGGAAGCCAACAATTCGTTGAGCAAAACCACACTCATGAGAGGGTTAGCCAGTGAACCGATTTGACGCTCAAGAAGCAAGGGAGGTAATTTGGTTCTCGTATGTGCACAAGCCTCTGTCATGACGCATTTGGGTGAAAAATCTCTACTTCTGCACAGAGGGTCCATAGTTGCAAAGGCCTGCAACAATCAGCATGCCTCATTTTAATACATCACACTCCAATTTTACCTGTCTATGTTTACGTCATGATGCGCCCTCCCTCCCTCCCTCTTCTCTCTCTATCTTGGTTCTCAACATCGTATGTGGTATGAGGATCACTCACGTGCGTTTTCTTAATCAGAGTAAAACTGTAATGTATACTAGCCACCGTGGCGAAGTGGTCAGCGACGCGGACTCCCGGCTTGAAGGTCGTGGGTTCGATTCCCATCAGTCATTGCTACGGGCTCAGTTGGAAAGACTGCCACACAGTCGCGTGTCATCCACTAAATAGATGGGTCGCTGGAGTATTGCTCAAATTTGCTGACCAACGTTGCAGGTGTATGTATATCTCGGTTCCGGTTGACGCCGGTATATAATATTTCATAAAGTCCGTAGCATCATCTTCATCATCCTCATTTTCATCGAAAAAGAGTCTCAAATTATGTGGCCCTTCATGCCCTGCTCTCATGGTGACCTCAGCCTCGGTATCCTCTCTGCGTCTATGGCTTTGGTTTTGATTCCGTCGGGATCACCAGTATCGGCAAATTCATGGGGGCTGTCGTTGGACGGACGTGGTGGCGCCCTCCGGAGGGAGAGCTCACTCGGAATGAGCCGGAATGAGCGGCGTGGGTGCAATGCCACTGAGGTGGCACAGAAAATGGGACAAAAAAAATGGTAATGAATGTTACTTTTAGGTGTTCTTTGTGTTATACCAATAAAATTTTAAGAATTTAAACTTTTTTTTTTTACATCGAGGGTACGTACAAACATTTCAGGAAAGAAAACTATACTCACAGTAGTTAGATCAGATCGTTCTGGTGACTCTTAGAATCGGTTATTTTGAATAAAAACAAATGAAACAGCTGTTACATATGTGCTGGAGAAAATGTCAGCTGCATCATGATGGTGAAGAAAGATACAGGCGTACCAAATATTTGTGACGGCGGCGACTGTTGGTTTCCTTTGCTTGTTCCAATTTTGACTGCACGCTCCAGGCACAAAGTAATCAACATTTTGGGTGTGTCTTTCTGCACATAATGAAGTTGAACACACATCGCAGCCTTGGGAAAGATTTATTCGTATGCAATATTGTTTCTGTCGTTGTTCATCAAAGCACAGCTTGCTGATCAGCCATTCCTTTTACGTACCGTGGCACCGATGAAACAGACTTACTTAGACTTAGATGTTCCCGCGTCTTGCGACGCACGAGGCAGTCAAGGCGCTCCACTGTGCACGGTCCTCAGCCAGTTTGCTAGTGTCACTCCATCCTCTGTCAAAGAGTCTGAGGTCTGATGAAACAGACAGTGGAGTAAACTCCGTGAACAGAATCCTTGGATTCGGTTTTAGATGCGGTCTGTTCAGCCAGTCTAGGAAACGTCTACAACCAAGGCAATTCCGTGCTGAACTCTCTGCAGTAGTCTATGTTCCAGAGTTCGGCCTGTTTTCTTCCACATACTTTGGTTACGTAGCAGCGGGGACGGGACCACTCACGGTCATAGCTGTGGTCTGTTCAACTGGTCTTCGATTGGGTCATCGAATTCTGCTGCAGTAAAAGGTGTTGCTACATCATGTAAACGTGATGCCAACAATAGATTTTGTTCAATCTTTGTTGGTTTTTTTCCCCTTTGCTGGTCTCGGCTGGTGCTAGGGAAACAGCACGTTTCTGAGAACAACACACACACGCACACACACACACACACACACACACACACACACACACACACACACACACACACACACACACACACACACACACACACACACACACACACACATACGTGCGCATACACACGCACGCACACATCTATCTATCTGTATCTCTCTCTCTCTCTCTCTCTCTCTCTCTCTCTCTCTCTCTCTCTCTCTCTCTCTTCTGTGTGTGTGTGTGTGTGTGTGTGTGTGTGTGTGTGTGTGTGTGTGTGTGTGTGTGTGAGAGAGAGAGAGAGAGAGAGAGAGAGAGAGAGAGAGAGAGAGAGGGGGGATGGGGAGGGAGGGAGGGAGGGAGCACATGTTTCTGAGAACAACCGAATTACATATACAACTTACATCAGTGATGGGGAAAACAAGAGCAACTGTCTGTCTGACTGACTATCTATCTATCTGTCTGTCTGTCTGTCTGCCTGCCTGCCTGTCTGTCTGTCTGTCTGTCTGTCTGTCTATCTATCTATCTATCTATCTATCTATCTATCTATCTATCTATCTATCTATCTATCTATCTATCTATCTGTCTATCTATCTATCTATCTATCTATCTATCTGTCTGTCTGTCTGTCTGTCTGTTTATCTATCTATCTATCGATATGTCTGTCTGTCTACCTGTCTGTCTGTCTGTTTGTCTGTCTATCCATCGAGAGATCTACCTGCCTGTCTGTCTGTCTATCTTTCTACCTACCTACCTGCCTATCTACCTATCTGTCTGTCTATCTACCTATCTATTAGAAAGAAATAGCAGAAGGTCTTTAAAGAAGACCCCTCCCTCCCCCCACCCCCACCCCTCTGCCGCGAGATTTTTTTCATGGCGCTGCCGGAATTCAAACCAGGAACTTCGGATGGGTGAACATAATTATTCGTTTGCGAGTGCGTGTATATGCGAACGACCATGTATTGTTTGGAAAGGATTGTTCGGTGATCTTGAACTTGGACCTACAAGAACTGGAAGCATGTGTAAGTCATTCCTGTGACAAGCAGCAGGTGCGTGCAAACACAGTGTGGAGGTCATTCCTATGACAAGCAGCAGGCGCGTGTAAACGCAGTGTGTAGGTCATCCCTGTGACAACCAGCAGGTGCGCGCAGACACAATGAAGTAGTGATGTATGGTTGATCAGTGTCTGGTACGCCATAAACACACAAGTGACAGGCTGACATGTGACAACACGGGCATGGTACACGTTTGAAGTGTTCTATGTGGACCAAAACTGGTAGTGATATTGCCAGGCAGTATTTTGGCCTACATGTCAACAACGCTGACCTTGATCGGGAAGTGACACGACTAAATACTTTCATTTTAATGTAAACAGTCCAAGGTCACACACACACACACACACACACACACACACACACACACACACACACACACACACACACACACACACACACTGTGTGTGTGTGTGTGTGTGTGTGTGTGTGTGTGTGTGTGTTAGGGAGGAGGGTGGTGGTGAGAAAAGGAAAATAGGACAAAGAAATACAGCATAAGAATGTCTATATTCCATCCTTTCATATCAATGTATGGCATTATCAAAGTCCATGTTGAACACAGGACAAACATATTTCGCCCGCCCAGGCTCCAGCTGATGTTGCTGCATGGGACTCATCAGCTGAAATGGCTGACTGTGTCAGTCCTCCCTTGGCATCATAGGGAGACATACCACCCAGCATTCTGGCCACAGAGGTCCCACAAACAACATCCAACGTAACCTCAAAGCAGACAGCCAGTGAACGGTAGAAAAGAAAAAAGAAAAAAGAAGAAGAAGAAAAAAAACTGATATAAGGATACAGGTCGCATGAAAAAATCGATTAGTGAAGAGAAATGTTAGTATGTATATATTAGCCGCTCTATTTGATATGACATTTCGTTAGGAATGTGTTTATATCAGATGATCCTTATCACATGGCATTTCTCTGTGAGTATATATATACACCAGCTGATCTGTATGACATGGGAATTCTCTGTGAGTGTATATACACCAGCTGATCTGTATGACATGGCAGTTCTCTGTGAGTGTATATACACCAGCTGATCTGTATGACATGGCAGTTCTCTGTGAGTGTATATACACCAGCTGATCTGTATGACATGGCAGTTCTCTGTGAATGTATATACACCAGCTGATCTGTATGACATGGCAGTTCTCTGTGAGTGTATATACACCAGCTGATCTGTATGACATGGCAATTCTCTGTGAGTGTATATACACCAGCTGATCTGTATGACATGGCAGTTCTCTGTGAGTGTATATACACCAGCTGATCTGTATGACATGGCAGTTCTCTGTGAGTGTATATATACACCAGCTGATCTGTATGACATGGCAGTTCTCTGTGAGTGTATATATACCAGCTGATCTGTATGACATGGCAGTTCTCTGTGAGTGTATATACACCAGCTGATCTGTATGACATGGCAGTTCTCTGTGAGTGTATATACACCAGCTGATCTGTATGACATGGCAATTCTCTGTGAGTGTATATACACCAGCTGATCTGTATGACATGGCAGTTTCTCTGTGAGTGTATACATACCAGCTGATCTCTTTGACACGGTGTACCAGCTGAAACCTATAGCCTATTATTTCCTTGTCAGTGTGAGAAGAAAAAGATAGACCTTAAGGTCCCGGTGGGCCCAGAGAAGTGGTGTCCTCAGCTACCCAGCCAACCAATGGGGAACAATCCTGCATGGCCATTGAAAGCCTGCTCTGTGTTGACAGAGGGTGCAGGCACGAACAGTGCATTGCACTGAGACATCAAGGGACATACTGCACCCTGCCATTGTGTGATGACCACTGCAAGTGACACAACAAAACCTCCACGTAAGCTTTTCCATGGACGTATCAGCCCGTAACACACCTACATACGCTGCGCATAGAATCACACATACAAGTACATTCATACAAATCCATACATACCTGCACACGTACATACATATGTACTAACATACAAACATAGGCTATATACACATCCATGCATGCCAACGCATGTGTAACTCACTTTTATTTGTTCAAAGATTATAATGAGACGAATGTGTATTTCGTTTTTTTTTTTTTTTTTTTTTTTGATAGACTGTGCGTATACACGTTCAACCGATCGGAATAGTCTAGTGAATGACCTGTCGCTTTGCTGTGTGCTTGGAGCTGCACGCTGTATAATAAGCTATATAAGTTACGTTCAGTGGGTTTTCCCAATAGACCGTCAACAGAATTTTCTATTATTATCCAAAGACTTTTAACGGAGTACATTTGTAAAAGAAATGCTCCACGTGATCTATTTCATCCCTGCCAGTTAGATAGTTGTCATTCGTTACGTTCATTTTGTTCAGCGATTATGTTTGTTGGCTATACATTGTGTATTGGCTTTCACGGCAGTTCTGTCAAACGAATATCTTTGGTTGTATCTTCCCCTTTCAGTTCACTAACTGGGACGATATACTTTTCCCACCATTGCAATAGACAGACTGCTCTGTCATATAACAGCAAGTCTTTGTTTCTTTGAACAAAATCCGAGAATAGCGCAGTTGACTCTCCAAACACAGTTACTTTTTTTTTAAGTAATCTAGTCATATGTCTGGAGTTTGGTATATTTCTTATAGCTGTACAGGAGCATACAAACTCTCAGCTCTTGACGCTGCCACTGATACCTGATAGGTCTGTGCTGATGCTTTTCGCTTCTGAGCGTGGAAAGGGGGAAGACGTGATAGAGGAGGGTGAAGAGGAGAGGAGAAAGGAACAAGAGCGGGACGCAGGGGGTGGGTGAGTGAGGACAGAAGGGGAAGAGCAGGTGTGTGTGCAAAACAGTCATCGTCAAGGCCTGGCTCAGGCAGCTGTGTGCAGGCTGTATAGGACGTCCGCTTTGTCTCACTTCTAATGTGCACACTGTGTGTTCGTGTGTACAGGCTGTATAGGACGTCCGCTTTGTCTCACTTCTAATGTGCACACTGTGTGTTCGTGTGTACAGGCTGTATAGGACGTCCGCTTTGTCTCACTTCTAATGTGCACACTGTGTGTTTCGTGTGTACAGGCTGTATTGGACGTCCGCTTTGTCTCACTTCTAATGTGCACACTGTGTGTTCGTGTGTACAGGCTGTATAGGACGTCCGCTTTGTCTCACTTCTAATGTGCACACTGTGTGTTCGTGTGTACAGGCTGTATAGGACGTCCGCTTTGTCTCACTTCTAATGTGCACACTGTGTGTTCGTGTGTACAGGCTGTATTGGACGTCCGCTTTGTCTCACTTCTAATGTGCACACTGTGTGTTCGTGTGTACAGGCTGTATAGGACGTCCGCTTTGTCTCACTTCTAATGTGCACACTGTGTGTTCGTGTGTACAGGCTCGAGTTAGGCAGCTGTGTTCAGCTTGTTTAGTGACTCCAGTGCTTTGTCTCATTGTTCTGGTGCTGTTGATAGGCACGCTATATTTTCGCATATCACTATTTTACGTAAAGCCGAGCCTGTCGAATTTGCTGCAGTTTACAAACTGTGATCGTCAACTTGTCATTACACTCATCATTGCCTCCGCCAAGTGGTCATGTTATCATCCACCCCTGTTGTTCTGTCCGTTGGTCAGCAAGGTTAAGCTGACTCCGCTTGGGGAAAAAAAAACACAGAAAAAAAGAAAGAAGTGCAGAATGCGGTCCGAATACCACTCCAATCCATTCTGGTGCAGCTCTGGATTACGGCCCAAAGACCAATCCACCAAGACCAATCCATTACATTCTGGTGCAGCTCTGGATTACGGCCCAAAGACCAATCCATTACAATCTGGTGCAGCTCTGGATTACGGCCCAAAGACCAATCCATTACAATCTGGTGCAGCTCTGGATTACGGCTCAACGACCAATTCATTACAATCTGGTGCAGCTCTGGATTACGGCCCAAAGACCAATTCATTACAATCTGGCGCGCATCTAGATCAAAAGTCGATCCCTATTTTTGTTTTCATCGTTTTTATTTTCGTGACGCTTAGAGAAAGGAGGAGGATCGGTTGTTTGTAAACGGCAGTGGGCAGTATGCAATGTGACGTCACGTCGCCCCGGCGACAGAATGGACTGCTAGGGGCCAATGTGAACGGTGTTTCACTTCCTGGTTACCATGGTTACCAGGTTAAAAAAAAAAAAAAGCTGCCATGACATAAATAAATAACGAAACTTTATGTTCCCCAGCCCAGCCCCCCTCCGTCATCCCCTTTAATGGAAATGGGTGATGTGACAGTGAATCCTATGCACCTTCCTTATGACAGGGAAGCGCCAGGTGTTATAACCTGTATTGGTATGGCCCAGCCGACCACCAGGGCCTCAGGGCCTCTCAGCGCTGTGTCACAGCCACAGAGCAAAACACTACACCTCAAAAAGGTCAAAAATAACAATCTGACAAAGAAAGGAACACTAAAACAAATTCATGACACGGCAGCTCAGCTGTTGACATCTTTATGGCGAAGAAGACTGGACCAGGGTGTGGCGGCTGCCAGATTCCCCACTCCCACTGTGTTCTGAATCACTGAAAAAAAAATTAATGAAAAACTTCGACGTACGACGAGAAATACATCAAGTGCCATACAGGCCGAGAGACAGACAGAGCGAACTGCTGACTCCAACCGACAGCGGGTGTACAATTTGTCACCTCAAAGCTGGCATGACATACATTGTCACTGAAAATAAATGTCAAACAGTGTTCCTGAACGAAGACTGACCCTGAGAGGCAGAAAAGCAATAGATGACAATAAAAAAAAAAAAGAAAAAAAAAAAGGAAAGTCAATGACCGAGAAAAGAGAGAAGTTATTAATACAGAACTTCCTGCGAGCAAGGGGAATTTGGAGGGGGGGGGGGGGGGGGGGGGGAAGGGGGTGGGGGTTATCTGAACTGTAAGAGACTCGGTATGTCCACGTGGATTGCTGGAGAGGTAATAACTCAAGAAGGTGAGGAAGAAAGAAGAAGTAAGTAAAGAAGGAAGGAAGGAAGGAAAGAAGAAGAAAGACAAGGATTGTAAAGACCGAAAATCCAAAGGAAAAATGAGAAAAAAAAGAAAGAAAAAATGAAAGGAAAAGTTAAAAAAAAAAAAATGTAAACCGAAACATTTGAAAAGAGGAAAGGATTTTTTTTGTCTGTTTGTTCTATGTTCTTGTTTACGCTGAAGTGACTCTCATCGTCATTTGGACCACATCTATAGATACTGTTAATTCGACGAACCTGTGAAAAGCACCCTTTCTCCAGACCAAAGCAGACAACACAGGTTTCTACGCTGTTCTCTTTCAAGTTCCCATTCATGGCGTCAGTTTATCTGAAGGTGAAGAAGGGTGATGACGGGACCTCCTAGAATGTCGACTTGCCAGACATACGTAAGAAGGAAAGCCAAACATTTTGAACATCTTTTCATGACAACTGGCACCGCCTGGGGACCAAGAAAAAGAATGCCTTTTCCTGTGATACACCGACTTCCCTTCAACTGATCTTTGTCACCCCAACTCCATAAAAAGAAAGGAAAGAAACACAGAAGGAAACGCAGCGGAGCAAGAAAAGAAAACAAGCAAGCAATCAATCTACCTGGCAAACAAATGACAAACTTTTAAACTGAAAGACGTTCGTGTTCTTTACGTAGAGTTCCATTAAAAGCGCTTTACTCATTATTCGTTTTTGTTTCACCTGAGGAAGACCTAAGAGGTCGAAACGCGTTGTGTGTTGTCTTGTGACTCGTTTGTCCACGTTTCTCTGGGTGGTTCGCTGGCATTTATTTAAGATTCATTATTCACAACCCGATGCCTGTGAACCTGTGTATACTGGTAATGCGTATTAAGTCCTTGCAGATGTCGACTGACCTGGAAAGGGGAAAGGGGGAAAGCGATGTCAACTATGTGAATATCGACTTACCCGATGCCAATTTAGGCGGCGAAAGTAGTCATGTAAAGGACCTTGGCCCTGAAAAGAATATAGCGTCGACTTAACCTAATGTCACCCTACCTTAAGACGACTTATCCGACCCCGATTTTAGACATATTTTGTTTAAAGCTGGGAAGACTGATTTGTTTGTGGTCTCATTTGTTTGAAACATCTTAAATGATACACGGCATGTGTAAGCTGTATTTGACAATTCATGCATAATTACATAGTTTATCATAGTTCAATAATTAGTAATGTATTTATCCATATCTGCAATAACTGGAGAAAAATCTCACTGAAAACCCAGTTTGAATGAAAAGTTTATCAATATTTGCTACAATAATTGCATTTGGTATCATACCAATGCCTTTTATCAGTGCATCAAACAATAAGTGTAGCTAATCACGATTTGTAAGAAACGTCATTTAAGGATACTGCATTGTGGAAAACTGTTAATCGCAAGCTTTCAGTCATTACTATTGGGTGACATCTTCATGCAGGGGACGGCTGGAAACATTCTAGTCTCATTTTCCGTTCTGCAAGTTTGGTTATGCTGCTACTTGTAAATGCCAGTAAAATGGCAATGCAAAAGTTATTATGGATAAGCGCGTACACGTGGGCTCGCACGCACGCACACACCCTTCCACCCTCCCCCCCCCCCCCCCCCCCCCCCCCCCCCCCCACACACACACACACACAGAGAGAGAGAGAGAGAGAGAGAGAGAGAGAGAGAGAGAGAATAGAAATAGGCTATTTACACACGTGAGATGAAAACAGACACATTCTTATATTTCTTACTGACTTTTTACTACATCATTCAAACTCAATTCAAACAACGTTATTATTACAAAACGTGAAATTCAATGTGGCAACGTCTTTCGTTTTTTTAGACACTGCACTGCTGCCGAGTCACTTCAGTGGTGTTCAGTGGCGCCTGTTCTGATCTAACATACGCAGGAAACCACCTACTAAGCCCCCTACTGACGACAATAATTGCTTAGTCGCGGAGCCGGCGAGAGTGAGCTCTCCCTCCGGAGGGCGCCACCACGTCCGTCCAACGACAGCCCCCATGGACTCGCCGATACCGGTGACCCCGACGGAACCAAACCAAGGCCACAGACGTGGAGAGGACATCGAAATTGAGGTCACCATGAGAGCAGGGCATGAAGGGCCACAGAATTTGAGACTTTTTTTTTATGCTGATCGATGAGAATGAGGATGATTAAGATGATGCTACGGAATTCCATTTCGGTCTGAGACTACATGACAGGGCTGTACTCTACGCTTCCTTTCATAATATATCCCGGCGTCAACCAGGCCCGAGAGATACAGGCACCTGCAGTGTTGGTCAGGAAAATTTGAGCAACACTCTCAGAAAAACGCATCCATGCAGTTCCAGTTCTCAATGTTTTATTCGTCACATGTAAAAAGAATCATTTGTTTAAAAGTTGGATGGACATGGGGATAAAAACTCTTTTTTGTTCTACATCTAAATTTTGGCGTCCTGTAACGCTTCCAGATGGCAAAAGTTCATAGTACCGACTAAGATTATGGCTGCTGTCGCTCACAATCATCTGCGCCTTTCGAACTGCTCTTTGTTCAAACAACACATTCATACTACTCTGTCTCTCGCGCCCACAATCTTGTTACAGACTTTTCACACCGCCTATTCAGCACATTCCTGCTGTTCACAGTTAGACTTCCAGACCAACAGATAAAAGAGAAAAGTAAGATG
>JADBJO010003573.1:54497-71168 GCA_016801955.1 Conus betulinus | reverse complement strand
TGATTTGCCGTCTATCGCCTTGTTGTTGTAGTTGTGTTATCGTTATCATTGTTGTTATTTTCACTATTATTATTATTATTATTATCATTATTATTAATTATTATTTTAATTATTACCATTATTTGTAGTAGTAGTAGTAGTTAGTCTAGTAGTAGTAGTAGTAGTAGTATCATTATGATGATTATATTATCATTATTATGGTACTTATAGCGTCTATCGTTGGTAAGAGATCGAGCTTTAAGCGCTTTACTTTACAGACACGGTTTCATTTGCACGGCGGGCTGCCTACCTGGGTAGAGAGCCGACTAATGAATGCCTGCTGTCGCTTCATGCATTCGTTTCCTGTGTCATTCAGTTCAGTTTCTGGCACTCTGATTTTCACCCTCATTCTCTCGAGTTTTCACGAAGGGTACATACCATGTGTAAGGTGCCATCCATGCTGACAGCCAAACCGGCCCTCTCTTCCGAACTGACGATGGCATCTTTGAAAAAAAAATGTTAAGTACTGTATAAGCCAAACATGAACAAGCGAATCACAAGACAAAACACGACGCGTTTCGACCTCTTAAATCTTCTTCAGGCAAGATGAACAACACTCAGGACAATGAAAATGAAGAACGAGCAAAAATCACTCATCTCATCAAATTCTGATGAAGGGCTGTTACGCTTGTGCAAGATATGGGAAATGAGGCGTTCGATTCTGGTTCATGATCTGCACTTGATCCAAATTAATTGTGTTGTTTTAAAACTTAGATCTGGCTGCAAGGCGACTGCAGGCAGGAATATAAAAACGTAGACAAATGAACCACTAGACAATTCTTGTGATTCGTTTGACAATGTTTTATGGGCGGAGCCTTAAAAATCATTCTTAAAGAAATGTCAGCGAACCGCCCAGAGAAACGTGGACAAACGAGTCACAAGACAAACCACAACACGTTTCGACCTCTTAGGTCTTCCTCAGGTGAAACAAAAACGAATAAAATAACGAAAATGCACTTAGCTTTGATCGCTTCAGATCGCTTTCTGAGTTCAGCACAAGGAAGAAGCCTCCTTGTGCTGAACTCAGAAGCGATCTGAAAGACGATCAAAGCTAAGTGCATTTTCGTTATTTTATTCGTTTTTGTTTCACCTGAGGAAGACCTAAGAGGTCGAAACGTGTTGTGTTTTGTCTGTGTGACTCTTTTGTCACATATCTCTGGGCGGTTCGCTGACATTTCTTTAAGATTTGTTTAGAATTCCGCCTGCAGTCGTCTCACTTTGCAACTAGATCTTATAAATCATTTTTCAAATTTCTTTTTAAACGTACAATTTTTGTTTTCTTCTCATGGTATTCACAGATATCATATGTATACCATCTTCTTTATGAAGATCAATGACCCTTATGTGATAAACCCTCTGTCTCTGTCTCTTTCTGTCTCTGACGCTCTGTCTCTGTCTGTCTGTCTGTCTGTCTGTCTCTGTCTCTGGTCTCTGTGTCTCTCTCTCTGTCTCTGTCTCTGTGTGTGCTGACATGAAGTACATGATGTGGAGGGGATGGTTCTAATGTGTGTGATGTGAAGGGTGATGGTTCTGATGTGTATAATGCGGAGGTGTGGTGAGGGTGATGTGATTTGTATGATGTGGAGGGTGATGGTGGGCCTGATGTGTGTGATGTGGAGAGTGATGGTGGGCCTGATGTGTATGATGCGGAGGGTGATGGTGGACCTGATGTGTATGATGTGGAGGATGATGTGGCCTGATATGTGTGATGTGGAGGGTGATGGTTCTGATGTGAAGGATGATGGTGGGCCTGATGTGTGTGATGTGGAGGGTGATGGTGGCCTGATGTGGGTGATGTGGAGGTGATGGTGGGCCTGATGTGTGTGATGTGGAGGGTGATGGTGGGCTTGATGTGTGTGATGTGGAAGGTGATGGTGGGCTGATGTGTGTGATGTGGAGGGTGATGGTGGGCCTGATGTGTGGGCGTGGAGGATGATGTGGGGATGATGTGTGATGTTGAGGTGCTGGGTGGAGGATGTGCCCTGATGGGTGTGATGGATGTGGAGGGTGATGGTGGGTCTGATGTGTGTGATGTGAGGGGGGATGGTGGGCCTGATGTGTGTGATGTGGAGGGTGATGTGGCCTGATGTGTGTTGATGTGGAGTGTGATGGTGGGCTTGATGGGTGTGATGTGGAGGGTGATGGTTCTGGTGTGTGTGGTGTGGAGGGTGATGGTGGGCCTGATGTGTGTGATGTGGAGGATGATGTGGCCTGATGTGTGTGATGTGAAGGGTGATGGTGTGGTCTGATGGGTGTGATGTAGAGGATGACGTGGCCCTGATGTGTGTGATGTGGGAGGGTGATGATGGGGCCTGATGTGTGTGATGTGGAGGGTGTCGATGGTGGGCCTGATGTGTGTGATGTGGGGGATGATGTGGCCTGATGTGTGTATTGTGGAGGTGATGGTGGGCCTGATGGGTGTGATGTGGAGGATGATGGTTCTGATGTTTGTGATGTGGAGGATGATGGTGGGCCTGATGTGTGTGATGTGGAGGATGATGTGGCCTGATGTGTGTGATGTGGAGGGTGATGGTGGGCCTGATGTTTGTGATGTGGAGGGTGATGCTGGGCCTGATGTATGTGATGTGGAGGTGATGGTGGGCCTGATGTGTGTGATGTGGAGGGTGATTGTTGGCTTGATGTGTGTGATGTGGAGGGGCCTGATGGTGGGCTTTGATGTGTGTGATGTGGGAGGTGATGTGGCCTGATGTGGGTGATGTGGAAGGTGATGGTGGGGCTGATGTGTGTGTGTGATGAGGGTGATGCTGGGCCTGATGGGTGTGACGTGGTGCTGTCCATGTTGGTGAGCAACACGGCCACCACCTCCATGATGCTGCCCATCGCTCAGGCCGTGCTGGAACGACTCTTGAAGCCCGCTCTCCCTCGCCTCCCTCGCCTTCCTCGCCTCCCTCGCCTTCCTCGCCTCCCTCCCACCGATGTTAGCTCTTCCTTCTTCTTTGTCGTCTCTAGTGGTACATGGAACTCATAGTTGTTATTGTTTCCTATTCTTTTTAAAGGCTGTTTTGACAGATGAAATAATTTGAGACGTCTGTTTGCTTGGGAATGCCATGGTTTGAATATATGCTTATTGCCGTATTAATTTTAGTATCACACTTCAGTGAACGATACGGTTGGCAGTCCGTCTATTTCAAGCGATGTTGTCGTTCTAACAGATTATTGTTTGGCCAGGCTCACTTAGACATCGACGAAAATGTTACCGAAAAAGAGCTTGAAACATATGTGGTGGAGGAAATTGAGTGCAGATAACAGTACTCAATCATTATAAGTATGACTTGGCAACATTTAATTTGTTAAACAGAGTAACGAATATAAAAGCTTAATATTGCCTGTCTGCATTTTTGTTTTACTTAAAGAGCAGACTATGTATATGAACTGTGCGTACTCTTTAAGGTGGACTGAAGAATCGATGGGTTGATTACGATTTACGATGATAATTGTTACACACGCAAGCATGCTATATGACTGAATCACGTAGACTGTGAAAACAGACCCTTGTGGTGCGGCTTATTGATGGTTATGGAATGGTGATATTACCATTAAACTGACAGTGATGAATTAATGATGCAAACATCAAACTGACAGTGATGAATTAATGATACAAACATCAAACTGATAGTGATGAATTAATGATACAAACATCAAACTGACAGTGATGAATCAGTGATACAAACATCAAACTGACGGTGATGAATTAATGATACAAACATCAAACTGACAGTGATGAATTAATGATACAAACATCAAACTGACAGTGATGAATTAGTGATACAAACATCAAACTGACAGTGATGAATCAGTGATACAAACATCAAACTGACAGTGATGAATTAGTGATACTAACATCAAACTGACAGTGATGAATTAGTGATACTAACATCAAACTGACAGTGATGAATTAGTGATACAAACATCAAACTCACGGTGATGAATTAATGATACAAACATCAAACTCACGGTGATGAATTAATGATACAAACATCAAACTGACAGTGATGAATTAGTGATACAAACATCAAACTGACAGTGATGAATTAATGATACAAAACATCAAACTGACAGTGATGAATTAGCGATATACAAACATCAAACTGACAGTGATGAATTAGCGATACAAACATCAAACTGACAGTGATGAATTAGCGATACACATCAAACTGACAGTGATGAATTAGTGATACTAACATCAAACTGACAGTGATGAATTAGTGATACTAACATCAAACTGACGGTGATTGAATTATGATCTTGTCATGAAACTGACAGTTATGGAATACTAAAACAAACATCAAACTGATGGTGATGGAATGGTGATACTGGCATCAAATTGACAGTGATCTAATGCTAATATAACTAATATTAAATTGACAACGATATAATGGTGATGCTGACATCGAATTAACAATGGTGGACTGTTGATGCCAACCTTAAACTGACAATGGTGGACTGTTGATGCCAACCTTAAATTGACAATGATGGAATGATGATGCCACCTTAAACTGACAATGATGGAATGATGATGCCACCTTAAACTGACAATGAGGGAATGGTGATGTTAACATCAAACTGACAATGACGGAGTGGTCATGCTAACTTCAAAGCGACAGTAACTGCAACACTAGCCTCACGCTGTCAGTCAGCCAGACTAGAAGGACAGTGACAGAAGCCTGACAGACGATGGACAGTGTCAGGATAGCGGTCATACTGGACACCGATGATGGCAGGGTGATCTGTCCGGGGACGTTGTCAGTGGCAGAATACACACGGTCAAAGGACATCGGCACTGACCAAATACACTCACTGGACAGTGAGAGAGGCTGGACACGTGCAAGGCAAGTCAACGACAGTAACAAGACACGATGACGAGAGATATAAGATGTTTAATAACGCTAATGAAGACGCTGATTACTGACAACATTAGCCCGCTTACACAGAGACAACAACCACACAGACAAAGGCATGTGTTCGTATTGATAGTAAGACTGACAGTAACAGAAATAACACTGCCACGATCAGACACATACAAAGACAGACGTGTGTGTGTGTGTGTGTGTGTGTGTGTGTGTGTGTGTGTGTGTGTGTGTGTGTGTGTGTGTGTGTGTGTGTGTGTGTGTGCGTGCGTGCGTGCGTGCGTGCGTGTGTGTGTGTGCCCTGGGTGGGTGGGGCGCGTGCGTGCATGCGTGTGTGTGTGTTTGTGTTGCAGATATTTCCTCCATTGATGCTGAAGACAAAACTGCCATCAATGAGCCTGGGTGATCAGTCTCTTTCATTTTGCTTACACAGATAGACGGACAAACAAGCAGACAGACAGATACAGGCAGTAGACAGATAGACAAAAGCCAAACAGAGAGACAGACAGATAGATAGATAGACAGGTCTAAAGTAAAAGATGAGAGTTCCCACAGCATTTTGGCCGGAGGGGCAGTGAACTGTCAGAGGTTACCGTGTCTGGGGCACGGCATGACGAAAGGCAATTCCACCCCTCGCCTTCCGCCGCCTTTAACCTTCCCTGAACTGAATCAGGACCCATTGACTGCTGGGTGGACAGACAGGGTCTTCAAGCCGAAACACTCCGAGCCCCTGGTGTGGTTCGAACTCACGACTGTCAGCTCCGCAAGCAAATCCTCTGACCATCTGACCACGGGCCCCTCTTCACAAATAGATAAATAGACAGACAGACAGACAGATAGATGGCTAGATAGACCGACAGACAGACAAAGAGATGGACAAAAGAGAGACGGACGGACGGACGGACGAACAGACAGGCGATAGATAGATAGATAGATAGATAGAGATAGATAGATAGATAGATAGAGAGATAGACAGACAGACAGACAGACAGACTGATAGATAGATAGTGTTTTCTAGTGAGATAGACAACAAGAAAGTTAAAATTTTCATCAATATTTTGTTTCAAGGAAATGTCTGCTTAGAGACAAATTAGAGCTCAAATTCTACACCTCCCTTCCCTTCTTGGACGAAGGGTCTAGCACTGACTGACACATAATGCAAATTGGAGAGTACGCCGGTAGCTACCATTTTCTGCCCAGTGACCACCACAAACACTAGCTAGACGTTAGAAATTGTGTAGACTTTCTTCTGCTTCTTTTCAGAGCGTACTGTGCTGCAAGTGAATGCTTAATTCTGCTACTATGTGTCTCCCAGTGAATGTTTATTTCACTGATTCCTGCCCCCCCCCCCCCCCCCCCCCCCCCCCCCCCCCCCCCTTTTTCACGCAGAAGTGTGGTCAAGGAGGAGAAGCCAGAAGCAGTGCAGGTGACAACGGTGGAGAGGACGAGGATGACGGGCAGTCCAGGAGAAGGCTGACCAAGGCCCTGTCCCTGGCCATCGCCTATTCCGCCAATGTGGGAGGCATGGCCAGCATGACCGGTACCGGACCCAACCTTGTCCTGATGGGGCAGAGTCAGATGTAATGACCCCGTCTGCTCCTCTGACGTTCTTCATAACCTCTGTCTCAATACGCCTTGCTTTTTAGGTCTCGTCTGTGGTCCCCCCCACCCACCCCCTCTCTCTCTCTGTATGCACATGTGCGGTGTGTGTGTGTGTGTGTGTGTGTGTGTGTGTGTGTGTGTGTGTGTGTGTGTGTGTGTGTGTGTGTGTGTGTGAGTGAGTGTGTTCATGTGCGTGTGCATGTGTGTGTGCATGTGTGTGTGTGTGTGTGTGTGTGTGTGTGTGTGTGTGTGTGTGTGTGTGTTGTGTGCGTGTTTGTGTGCGTGTGCATGTGTGTGTGTGTGTGTGTGTGTGTGTGTGTGTGTGTGTGTGTGTGTGTGTGTGTGTGTGTGAGAGAGAGAGAGAGAGAGAGAGAGAGAGAGAGAGAGAGAGAGAGAGAGAGAGAGAGAGAGAGAGAGAGTATGGACAAGTCTCAAATCTATGTGTACGGCTTGGTATGCTGGTGAGTGTTACTGCTGTGTACTGGTCAGTGTGGAGGTGTGTTGTTCAGAGTGTTCGAGAAAGTGGGGCTGAGCTCTCCCCTGACCTTCGCCAACTGGCTGGTGTACGGCCTGCCGCTGTCCCTCCTGCTGCTGATAGCAGTCTGGCTGTGGCTGCACGTGCTCTTCTGCCGCTCCGGGTAGGGAGGCCTTCTGTCCCTCCATCTCTCAGAGGACTGCACGGCTCCCCATGTCCATGCACCACGTCATGGCGGGGCACATGTTAGAACCGTTCAAATCTCTACACATCAGGACTCACCTATCTGGCAACGTGTCTGTTTATTTGGAGAATTTGCCGACTTAGTCAAGGTAGATGTCCACTGTTGAAGACCTGCAACTGGCTCTGAACTCGTGATAGTAGATCCAGGATATCAGATGTTGTATTGGGTGGAGGGGGAGGCAACCTGGACTGAAAAGTATTGGACAAAAACATCCCCTTGTACACATTACCCTACTTTCATGTTCTTTTGTTGACGGAGTGCAGAACCAGACGCTACAAAAAGAGTCACTTGCTCTGTTTTGGCTTCTTACTTAACGGAGAGAACTGACATGTCTTTTCATAGCAACGAGGACAAGACAACGCTGAAGAACAGTCCGCCATGATGTGTCACGGAAATGGGGACCACACTTTTGTTCCTCAGTTCTGCTTTACACACACACACACACACACACACACACACACACACACACACACACACACACACACACACACACACACACACACACACACACACACACACACACACACACACGCGCGCGCGCGCGCGCGCGCGCGCGCGCACGCACGCACGCACGCACGCACGCACGTGATTGGGTAAGTCGACACCGTAATAAATCGACAATCAGATAAGTCCCACACACACACACACACACACACACACACACACACACATACACACACACACTGCCAGCACACAAATAGCGCGACTTAAATGAATAAGCCTGCGTTTTCACATTCTTTAATTAATAACAAAAATACTGGACACAAGCAGTCCGAAATTTTCTAAGGGGTATTTATCTAAATCAAGCAATGAATCAATGACACCTGGTGTGAAGATGTCATCATGATGTCAGTAAGTATATTGGGCGTATGGAGTCTAGATCTACTCTCTAATCCCACACAAAACTAAGGACTGGCAGGCTACAAAGAAAACTGCATATTGAATGAATGAATGAATGAATGAATGAATTGAAGAGAAAAACCCATGACCAGCTGTGCCCATTCTCAGTTCCTCCAAGCTGCTCAGTGACTTCCCCTGTTGTTTCTGTCCTCACCAAGAGGTGGCAGTGCAGCACGTGCTCGGAAGCAGACGACAGGAACAACAGCAGACGACACAAACCGCAAACTACGTGACCACATTAGAGCTGACTTCCGGAAGTTAGGTCCTGTCACGTGAGTGTGCAAAAAATGACCATGGAAGGACACAGAGAGATTTCAGAGTGGTGCTTCTCGAGCATGTGTTAGATGTAGCAACTGAACACCGAGTTCTGTCCCCATGCATTTTGAACAGCAACAGAATTCTCCAGTCCCCTTCCATCTCCCCGTCACAAGAGGATCATGCCGTTGAGACCGCCGGTCTGTGTTTGCCCTCAGGTCTCCCCCTCCCCTCTCCCCCCAGCTGTGTGTCCCAGCTGAACGTTCTCACCAGGGCGGGGACTCGGGTTGTGCTGCTGGCGGACATGAAGCCTGACAGCTTGACACGAGCAGACGGGGAATACGCCGATAGTCTCCCTTATCTGCTCATAGGGAAATTGTCAGGTTCCTGAGTCAGTGAACAGCTTACTATGAATCCATGCCAACCCTCTGGCCATTGTCTTCCGCACAGCGATTTCATCATCAGATCTATGTCCCCTCCCTCTCCCGGATCTATGTTCCCCCTCTTCCTGTCTTTGTTTATCCAGGTCGATGTTTTTCTTAGGTCTTTGTTTACCTGCATATGTGTTACCCAGGCTTATGTTTGTGTAGGTCTAGTTTTATGTTTACCTGTACATGTGTTACCCCAGGTTTATGTTTGTGTAAGTCTAGTTCTATAGTTACCTGTACATGTTTGTGTAGGTTTAGTTCTACATTTACATGTACAACATGTTACCCCAGGTCTATGTGTAAGTATACTTCTGTGTTTACCTGTACATGTGTTACCCGAAGTCTCTATGTTTGTGTAAGTCTAGTTCTGTGTTTACGTTTACATGTGTTACCCCAGGTCTATGTGTAAGTCTAGTTCTATGTTAACCTGTACATGTGCTACCCAAGGTCTATGTTTGTGTAAGTCTAGTTCTATGTTTACCCAGGCCAGTATTGCCCAGAGTGTCAATTTCCACCAGGTGTATGTTCCCCGACCCCCACCACGGTTACAATTGTGTGAATCCAGCTTGATCGGCTGACCCACAACAAGGTCCAGGATCAACTAGAGTGGAACATTGCGACCCAGATCGAGGTCTGGGCGGTCCCAAGGGGTCAGCTGATCATGAGTACGTTAGGCTGGGTAACCCCAGAACGAGTCATACTGATTCAAAGTGTTGTTCAAGGCAGGTGACCCACAGCGCGCAGTGAGCCAGTCTTAGGCTGAAGATCCACTTGCCCAAAGTGCGTCATGGTGACCGAGAATGTGTAATAGTTCCCCAGAGTCTTGCTAATGGTTCGTGAACCCACGCTTAAAGACCAGGTGACCCAGGATGGGATCGGCTGACCTACATTGAGGTCACAGGTCAGTGATCCATAACGGGTCAGCGATCCGGGTCCAGGTGATTAAAACTGGGATGACCCAGATCAGCTCATAGAAACCCAGGGTTAAAGATACAATGACAGTATTAAATGATAAAGAGTAGGTCCTGTTTACAGACGATGGATTGCAGGTCAAACAACACAGACCGAAAGTAAAATCAGCTGACTTACAGTGCATCAAGATGACCCGTTGTGACGTTAAAGGTCTAGTTAACCAGATAGGACTGTGACAACCTTTTCCAAGGTCAAGGATCATGTCAACCAATGGGTCAGGTAATCCACATCAAAGAGAAGGTCCGGGACTTACAATGCCTCATCGTAATCAATAGGGACTGTGAAATGTGGAGTGATCTAGAACATTTTTTGTGTTACCCAGAAAAACGACCCAGAGCAGATGACTCTGAATGAATCACTGTGGACCCAGATTGAACACATTCTTGGTCTGACGTTTAATGATGGTTTCTATCACCATGGCCCGCTCTGTATCTCTTAATCCTCTTTAGCATCACGCTGGGTCGTTCTGACAAATTCAGGATCGCTACCTTTAATCTAGGTTGGGACCCCAGTATCCGATTCTGGGTCACTTGACCTCAAAGTTGATCTGGATCGGCTGGCTCACTAAGGGTCACGTGATCTTTAAATGCGATTGCGGACGGCAGACAAAAGCCAGGCGGGGCTTAAGGGGGTGGGATGGGGAGAGGTGTAGACCTAGGGGAATGAAAATCTGGGGAAACAGGTTTAGGGCGATATAGTCTGAGGAACATAGCCCTTTGACACCATAGACCTGAGCGGACATGGACCTAAGGCAACACATAGACCTAGGTCAACACATAGACCTAGGGCAACACATAGACCTGGGGCAACACATAGCATAAGGCAACACATAGACCTAAGGCAACACATAGACTTAGGTCAACACATAGACCTAGGGCAACACATAGACCTAGGGCAAACACATAGACCTAGGTCAACACATAGACCCAAGGGCAACACATGACCAGGCTTCCAAAGACCCGCTCTCTCCTCACAAGCATTATGTTGGTCTTCATAAGAATGATGATACTGTGTTGGCGTGATGTTGATGGTGACACACTAATGAAACGAATTAAAAGAAACCAGGGAGAAATGTAGACCTAGGGAACATAGACCTAAGTAACTATAGCCCAACATAGACCTGGGGAAACTCATTGACCTTGGAAAACATAAATCTAGGGAAACACGTGACCAGGGCTCACACAAGTCTTGACATTACTGATAACGCGTGTTGGCGTGTTACTGATGATGACAATGCTGATGAAGATGAAGGAAACTGTGATTTTGATGTGAACATCCCATCGTCACATTGATGTCATGGGACCTGTGGCAGTGTGTGATCTTGGCTGCCGTGTTGGTCAACAGGTATGCTGAGAGGAGCGTGATGCTTTGCTTCTTTCTTCTGGTGGCACTGTGGATCACGCGGAATATGGGAGGATTTGGAGGATGGGCCAGTCTCTTTGCAAACAGGTCGGTTGTGTTGTTGTTTTTCTGAATGTGTGTGTGTGTGTGTGTGTGTGTGTGTGTGTGCGCGCGCGCGCGCGTGCGTGCGTGCGTGCGTGCGTGTGTGTGTGTGCGTGTGTGTGTGTGTGTGTGTGTGTGTGTGTGTGTGTGTGTGTGTGTGTGTGTGTGTGTGTGTGTGCGGGCTAGCTCGCGCGTGTGCCTATATGTGATTATATTGATATATTTGTGTGCACACGCGACCCCGTGTCAAATGCGGGCGTGCGAGAGTGCGTGCACGAGTGTGTGTGTGTGTGGAGGGGGGGGGGGGGGGGGGGGATAGGTGGGAGGGAGGGGGGTAGGTGGGGGGGTGGGGGGTGGGGGGTGGGTGGAGGTTTGGTGCAGGACTGTCGGTGACGCACACTTAGTACGTATTTCACCAGTGAGCTTAAAATCCAATCCTTTTATTATGAACCTATCGCGCGTTTGATCACCGCTTCAGAGTATGGTTGGTGCGTTTTCATATTTTTTTTTTCAAACATTTACATGAACACAGAACATACATAAGCAATAAGAATTTTTGAAAAAAGAGAATTCAGCAATCACACAAGCAAGAAAAAAAAATCCACATATCTCATTTGAAAAAAAAAAAAAAAAAAAAAAAAGAAGAAGAAGTAGGTTTTGAATAAGAAGTGGAGGGAGGGGGGGGGGGGGAGAGAAACAGAGAAAAGATGAGAGAAAGCGAGCGAGCGAGCGAGCGAGCGAGAGAGAGAGAGAGAGAGAGAGAGAGAGAGAGAGAGAAGAGAGAGAGAGAGAGAGGAGGGGGGGGAGGAGACAGAGACAGAGACATAGAGAGACAAAAGAGAGGGACACGTTGGATGGATTACATTCAATCAATATGTTGACACAAGTTACTTTCACAAAGTAAATTACACTGTCCAGAAAACAAAAACATAACCATCAATAAAAGAGATAATAATGATGTGAGAACAGACATATATATATATACAGACTCATCTGCAATATTAGGTAGTCGTGTGCAGAGATCAAAGCATAACAGGTTACTAAAAGTTGACAAAGCGTTTAAGTCTGTGAATATGGGTCTTAGGATATAGATCAAGTGATGTTTAAATAGTTAATCATTCAAATAATGGTTTGTACACTGACCATTTCACAGTGAAATCTACATGGTTTAATTTTAAGTCTGCGATGTGTTCTTCAATCTTATACCGATTCCTTAGTTTCCTTATAAATGCACTTACTTGTGGTAGACTGTTTTGTACTTTACAAGTGTATATATAGTATTTTGCGAAGAGAATTATAAAATAAAAGATGACATCACTAGAAATCGCTGCATCATTACCAAATAGTATCACTGACTCTGTTAGCTGCACATTTTGTGCATTCATACATCTTTCTTTCATTAAATCAGTGAGATTATTCCAGAATAATTGTACATAATGACACTTCCAGAGCATATGATCAACACTGTCTTTATACTCTCCACAGAAGTCACATCTGACATTATTTTTAACACTAATTTCCTTTAATATGATGTTTGTACATAGACATCTATGTATTGTTTTTAGCTGAAACCACTGGAGTTTTACATCCTGTATCTTGTGTGCGTATAAAAAACAAGATTTTCAGTCATGGGATGTTGAGAGCCTGGCATCCCATTTTTCGCAGCCTCTCTCTCTCTCTCTCTCTCTCTCTCTCTCTCTCTCTCTCTCTCTCTCTCTCTCTCACACACACACAACACACACACACACACACACACACACACACACACACACACACACACACACACACACACACACACACACACACACCACATTGTTAACTAGCACACTAGTCACTGCATGGGTAAGGTATGTAGTTTTTCTGGGATGACGCTCTCTCTCTCTCTCTCTCTCTCTCTCTCTCTCTCTCTCTCTCTCTCTCTCTCTCTGTCTCTCTCTGAGTGTGAGTGTGCGTGCGTGCGTGCGCGAGCGTGCGTGCATGCGTGCGTGTGTGTGTGTGTGTGTGTGTGTGTGTGTGTGTGTGTGTGTGTGTGTGTGTGTGTGTGTGTGTGTGTGTGCGCGCGTGCGTGCGTGCGTGCGTGCGTGCGTGTGCGTGTGTGTGTGTGTGTGTATGTGTGTGCGTGTGTGTGTGTGTGTGTGTGTGTGTGTGTGTGTGTGTGTGTGTGTAAGGATCGCTTGATAGATAGATATCCATTTCTCCCTTTGTACTCTTTGAAATGAATACCACTTAGATAGCTAGCTAGAAATCCATTTCTTCTTTTGTACTTTACATGAATACCTCATCATGCTCAAAAAGGAAAATCTTAAAACGGTGTGATATAATACTGGACTCGGCAAACACTGGTCACTTAATCCTCCACAACTATACTGTCTTGCTACCTGTATGCCTTGGAGCAAAACATTCAGTTTGCAGACAGAAGGCGACGATGAATTGCTTTAGAACTAGAGCCACGTTGTACAGTATTGAAACAATTCCTGGTATGACAGGTATGTGAGTGATTCCACCCCGGCCATTCTCATCGGCGTACTGATGTTTGTGCTCCCCTCCACCCAGCTATGTAGCCGACTGCCAGGTACTTCTTTTCTCTTCTTTGTCTGAATCAATCATCTTTCTAAGCAGCAGCAAGAAATCGTGCAGAAGAAGCCGTACTTTTGCAGAGCCTGTGTCTGTTGACTTCTGATAAACATTATTACTATTGTTGTTGATGTTGTTGTTGTTCTTGTTGTTGTTGCTGTTGTTGTGTGTTGTTGTTTCTGTATGCTTTGCTTTTTTGGCACCCGTTTAGTACCACGTTCATGTGAGATTAGTTCAGTCCGATTTGAACGTTTATATTCGCCATCAAATGATGATAACTTGCCGCTAGGGACATGACTTGGTACCTTGTTGTTTTGAAGATTCGCCAAGGGGAGTGGTCGATGTATTTTGTAATAGCTGAAAAGAACAGGAGTGGCTGATATATTATTAACACAACTGTAAAGAACGGGAGAGAGGTTGGTGCATATTGTAACAGCTGTAAAGAACAGAAGCGGTCGACATATATTGTAACAGTTGTAAAGAACGGGAGTGGTTGATGTATGTTGTAACATGAAAATGAGCCATTGTAATGGAGTATTGGTTGTTGCTGTTATTATTGTCTCTTTGCTTTTTGTGTGCATGTTCTTTGGGCTGCTTGCTTGTCTGTTTTTCACCTCTTCATGGAACAGTGTTCATGAGATTGTAGCACTACTAAAATGTGTTTCACTTTCCATTGCCGTTCTTATCTTTCAAGATCTTTTTCTACCTGGTCAACGCTGCATACAATAACTACCTGGTCCACCTTGCATAGAGTCAATGGTGACCACCATTGAAACATGACTAAAGACTAAACAGCCTCTGCAGTCACTGAGGAAAATTTAACCAGACTGAGTCAGACCAACAGAGACAGACATGGACAGGCACAGACTGGCAAGGACAGACACGGGCTGGATCTGTTAGGTGAACAGACCAGAGACCAGGACAGACACCACCTGAATCAGTGTCAGGTGGACAGACCAGAGGCAAGGACAGACACCACCTGGATCAGTGTCAGGTGGACAGGTGGACAGAGGTGGACAGCCAGAGGCAAGGACAGACACCACCTGAATCAGTGTAAGGACAGATCAGAGGTATGGACAGACACCAAATGAATCAGCGTAAGGATGAAAGATCAAAGGCAAGGACAGACCACCACCTGAATCAGTGTAAGGAGAACAGATCAAAGTCAAGGACAGACACCACCTGAATCAGTGTAAGGACGACAGATCAAAGGCAAGGACAGACACCACACTGAATCAGTGTAAGGACGACAGATCAACGGCAAGGACAGACACCACCTGAATCAGTGTAAGGACGACAGATCAAAGGCAAGGACAGACACCACCTGAATCAGTGTAAGGACGACAGATCAAAGGCAAGGACAGACACAGGTTTGGAGCAGTGTCAGATTGCAGCCTGGACGCAAAGACAGACAACAACTGGATCATTGTCAGGTGGAGAGATCAGAGGCAGATAGATCTATGAGTAGACAGCCACCATCGCAACGCTGGGGTACACAGAGAAGGAGACTACGGATATACTACTGGCAGAGGGTCGAGGGCCAACTTTGATTTCCAACTATTCCAGATAAACATTCACAAAGAGCAGACACTTACAAGACAGACAATTGACCATATATGACATTTGAGACCTTTACACTGTGCACGTGAATCATGTTACTACTCCTGTCTGGTCATCAGATGCTGTACACACACCTGAGCACAACATCCATGTTTACCCATTCTAGACTAGTTTAGGCCAACCATCACTTACATTGACAGTGACAATACATGATGCACGTGCAAGGGATATCCAGTGTTAACACTGTTCACTCTGAGTGTGGGAGGGAGGATGGGGCTGAGTTGAAACAGACATATATATATATTGGCCCTATATATATATATATATATATATATATATCTATATATATATATATATATATATATATATATATATATATGTATGTATGTATATTTCTATATACATCAGCACCCTGTACATAATGCACAGTGGCTTGTGGTCAGAATACGGACATGCACGTCTACCGTCTGTACTATAATGTACAGTAGTCTGTGGTCAGAACACAGGCATACACGTCAACAGTCTGTATGATAATGCAGAGTGGGCTGTAGTCAGAAACACAGGCATACACGTCAACAGTCTGTATCGTTAGGCACAGAAGGCTGTGGTCAGAACACAGATATACACGTCAGTGGTCTGTATTATAATGTACAGTAGTCTGTGGTCAGAACACAGGCATACACGTCAACAGTCTGTATGATAATGCAGAATGGGCTGTGGTCAAAACACAGGCATACACAACAGTCTGTATCGTATCGTTAGGCACAGCAGGCTGTGGTCAGAACACAGATATACACGTCAGTGGTCTGTATTATAATGTAAAGTGGACTGTGGTCAAAGCACACACATACGTCAGCAGTCTGTATCATAGTGTACAGTAGTCTGTGGTCAGAACACAGACATATACGTCAACAGTCTGTATGATAATGCACAGTGGACTGTTATCAATGCACAGCAGTCTGTATCACTGGTCAGAACACAGACATACACGTCAGCAGTCTGTATCATAGTGCACAGTAGGCTGTGGTCACAGAGTCCATAACAATGCACAGTAGACTGTGTTCACAGTCTCTATCACAATGTACAGTGGGCTGTGGTCAGAATACAGACCTACACATACGGGTGTGCACGTCGACAGGGAAACTTTGTCATAAACATTGACAGCGTGCAGTGTTATGGGCCTTGTGGTGCAAGTATATCATCATGACGGTTCATAATTAGCTGTGTAATCGAGAAATAGGAATCATGTGGGTATATCTAACTCTTTATTCACTTATCATGAATTATTCAGGCACATGACGTGAGAGCTCA
>JADBJO010003573.1:42500-50926 GCA_016801955.1 Conus betulinus | reverse complement strand
AGGTTAATGTTGTGTTCAGGAGTCAGGCCTGTCTGTATGGATGGGGGGTTAATGTGGTGTTCAGGAGTCAGGCCTGTCTGGATGGATGGGAGAGAAGCTGTCGGTGTTCAGCGCCCTGAATCCTTGGCTGCTCCTGCTCGTCATCTGCTACATCGTCACCTTCGCCACAGAGATCACCAACAACGCAGCCATCGCCACGATCATGATGCCCATTCTGGCCCAGCTTGTAAGTAGGTTGGTGTTTGTGTCTGTCTGTCTCCTGCCTTGCTGTATCATTTCTGTCTGCCTGTCTGTCTTCTACAGGGTAGAGCCAATTCTCTTTGTGTCACGTGAAAATGTCGTCGTCAGAATAATGTTTTCTAAACATTGTAAAAGTTCAGTTGTCAATAATTTGCTTATACTCCAATCACCATGAGAGAATAGTTTCTTTGTGTTTGAAAATCATCCATTCTGTCACCCAGGATCGAGTGAGCAGTTCGACAGATGTGAAAGCCGACCATCTAACCCCAACGTCAACTGGCTGTGACTTTCGGAACACAGCGACTCTTGGTGCTTCAGTTCACCTTACACCAGAAGTGACAATGCGGATTAGCAGCCCTTTCTGATTACCTGTAGACGTCACCCATAGGAGGTCTTTCTGATTACCTGTTGCCGTCACTGATGGGACGTCTTTCTGATTACCTGTTGCCGTCACGCATGGGACGTCTTTCTGATTATCTGTAGCCGTCACGCATGGGACGTCTTTCTGATTACCTGTTGCCGTCACTGATGTGACGTCTTTCTGATTACCTGTTGCCGTCACTGATGGGACGTCTTTCTGATTATCTGTAGCCGTCACGCATTGGACGTCTTTCTGATTACCTGTTGCCGTCACTGATGTGACGTCTTTCTGATTACCTGTTGCCGTCACGCATGGGACGTCTTTCTGATTATCTGTAGCCGTCACGCATGGGACGTCTTTCTGATTACCTGTTGCCGTCACTGATGTGACGTCTTTCTGATTACCTGTTGCCGTCACTGATAGGACGTCTTTCTGATTATCTGTAGCCGTCACGCATGGGGACGTCTTTCTGATTACCTGTTGCCGTCACTGATGTGACGTCTTTCTGATTACCTGTTGCCGTCACTGATAGGACGTCTTTCTGATTATCTGTAGCCGTCACGCATGGGACGTCTTTCTGATTACCTGTTGCCGTCACTGATGTGACATCTTTCTGATTACCTGTTGCCTTCACTGTTGGGACGTCTTTCTGATTACCTGTTGCCGTCACTGATAGGACGTCTTTCTGATTACCTGTTGCCGTCACTGATAGGACGTCTTTCTGATTACCTGTAGCCGTCACTGATGGGACGTCTTTCTGATTACATGTAGCCGTCACTGATGGGACATCTTTCTGATTACATGTAGCCGTCACTGATGGGACGTTTTTCTGATTACCCGTAGTTGTCATGCATTAGACATATCTTCATGATTATCTGATTGCCGTCATACATGGGATATATTTCTGATTACTTGCCGCATTCATGGGACATATTTCTGATTACTAGCCGTCATTCATGGGACATATTTCTAATTACTAGCCGTCACTCATAGATATATTTTTTTAATTTCTTGTAACTGTCTTTTTCTGATCACGTGCAGTGTCACTCATGCGACACATTTCTGATATAATTCATGGGATCCTTTTTTTGATGGCTGGTATGTATACTCACTGGATATACTCTATGATCACGTATGTCACAGCATATTTGGTTTCCATCAAATCGCCTTTATCTGTTATTTCTTGGACACTCTTTCTCATTGCCTGTGGCAGTAACTCGATGATACATTTGCTTATCTTCTCTTGTTACGTTAACCCATAGAATCGCTTTCTGTTTGTTGTGTCTGTTACTCTTTAAATCCATTATCTGACCGTCTATATTCACAACTCACTGGAGCGACTTTCTGCTCGCCGGTAGCCATACTCTTACTGGCCCCCCTCTCTGATTCCCAGTAGCTGTAACTTCTTGGGTCCACTTTCTGATCACCTCTGAACATAATCCATGGAGTCGACCTTGGAGTGTCTGTAGCCCAAACTGGGTGCAGCCAGTCATAGGTACAGGGGAGTAGACAGTATCCATAAACCCCATAGAGGAAGCAGTATTCAGTGTGTCAAATTTGAACTTCATCGGTTATGAAAACAGGCATGTATCACTTTGATGACAGACAGGACGACACCCATACATTGTAATGCTGTGCACAGACTTACTAAGTTCAACACAATGTAAAAGTCAATGCATTTAACAGCTGAGCGTGACTAAATTGTCAGATAGAAGGTGACATTTCTAATAACCTTTGTCTTTTGAAATGTTGGTGATTGAAACCGAGATCGGATTACGAACTTTTGAAGAAAAGGAAAACTTGATATGGCCGTGACAAGGCAACAAGTGTGCCACAAGTTCTTCTGTATCCTCAGCTAACCTTATATCTCTGTCAGGTTTTCACTGATGCTAATATTAATCCTGCTACTGCTGCTGCTGCTGGTGCTGCTGCTGCTGCTGCTGCTGATGATGATGATGACGATGATGATGATGTTGATATGATGATGATAAATGATAATGAAAAGAAGAAGAAGAAGAAGAAGAGAAGAAGAAGAAGAAGAAGAAGAAGAAGGTACTGGTAAACTTATTTGCAGTTAAAACAAAACTGTCCTTAATTCCAATCTTGTCCAGTTGTGAAAAACATCATCATCATCATCATCATCATCATCATCATCATCATCATCATCATACACCACACCACCACCACCACCACCACCACCACCACCACCACCACCATCATCATCATCGTCATCATCGTCGTCGTTGTCATCGTCGTCGTCGTCGTCATCATCAAAGTCGTCGTCGTCATCATCATCAACATCACCACCATCACGATCATGTTGCTACCGTTGTTGCTATTGTCATTGCATGTGATACCTTTTTGTCCCTTTTCACCCGTGATATACCAGGGCTGCATTATTCAGTGGGTCATGTGTTCTAAGGGAGTGCTCTCAAAGAACTCCGCGACAAAAGATGTGGAAACACAGACCACACAGGCACCAGCACAGTCCGACACTATCACTAATGGCCTCCTCAACAACTTTAGGAAGAAATGGGCAGGGCCTGACGAACCCCTCAATTACATCATGCTTCTGATGAGATTTGAACCCGCATCTTACTGATTTGCAGCCCGGTACATTTACCACCACGACATGGGGGCTGCTGAACTTTAACGGTGTGTTTTCCTTTAGTGCCTGGGCTTCTTAGATTCGTTCAGTCGTTTGACATCTGTGCTTATTTAGTCATCGTAGTGTCGATTAGATTAGTAACTGTGTTAAACGCTGCATTTTCTCCGTTTGAAACTGACATCGCTCATCAGACATTGTGGACTATTTAGTACTTTATTGCATAAAAAGTGGCAAACTGTTCGTTTGTCCGTTTGAAATTGACATTTTTCATCCGACATCAGTTGTTGACTGTTGATTAGTTCATTATATAACCAACTGTGTTAAACGCGCTACAGTTTGTCTGTTGACAAATTGGCATAGTCTATCTGAACTTGATGAATCTTTATTACTTCATTAAATCAATGACTGTTTAAACGCTAAGTTTGTCAGTTTGAAATTGACATAGTCCATCTGACATTGTTGACTGTTAATTAGTTCATTCGTTTAGTAGCTGTGTTTAAAGCTAAATATGTCAGTTTGAAATTGACACGCCCACATGACATTGTTGATTAGTTCATTAGATTAGTAGCTGTGTTGATCGCTAAGTTTGTCAGTTTGAAATCGGAATGTCCATCTGACATTGCTGACTGATGATTAGTTAGTTCATCAGATTAGGAGCTGTGTTGAACACTTAAGTCTGTGCGATTGAAATCGGAATGTCCATCTGACATTGCTAACTGTTGATTAGTTCATCAGACTGAAATGGGCATGGTCAACCTGACATTGCTGACTGTTGATTAGTTCATCAGACTGAAATGGGCATGGTCAACCTGACATTGCTGACTGTTGATTAGTTCATCAGACTGAAATGGACATGGTCAACCTGACATTGCTGACTGTTGATTAGTTCATCAGACTGAAATGGACATGGTCAACCTGACATTGCTGACTGTTGATTAGTTCATCAGACTGAAATGGGCATGGTCAACCTGACATTGCTGATTGTTGATTAGTTCATCAGATTGAAATGGACATGGTCAACCTGACACTGCTGACGGCTGTTGGCTTGTTGGTCAGTCTATGACGCTGGAGCTGAACCCGCTGTTCTTCATGTTCCCTGCCACCCTGGCCAGTTCGTTCGCCTTCATGCTGCCCGTGGCCACCCCGCCCAATGCTGTCGTCTTCGCCTATGGCGCCCTCAAAGTCAGCGACATGGTCAGTACTATCACTCATTGCCTATGGCGCCCTCAAAGTCAGCGACATGGTCAGTACTATCACTCATTGCCTATGGCGCCCTCAAAGTCAGCGACATGGTCAGTACTATCACTCATTGCCTATGGCGCCCTCAGAGTCAGCGACACGGTCAGTACTATCACTCATTGCCTATGGCGCCCTCAGAGTCAGCGACACGGTCAGTACTATCACTCATTGCCTATGGCGCCCTCAGAGTCAGCGACACGGTCAGTACTATCACTCATTGCCTATGGCGCCCTCAAAGTCAGCGACACGGTCAGTACTATCACTCATTGCCTATGGCGCCCTCAAAGTCAGCATGGACATGGTCAGTACTATCACTCATTGCCTATGGCGCCCTCAAAGTCAGCGACATGGTCAGTACTATCACTCATTGCCTATGGCGCCCTCAGAGTCAGCGACATGGTCAGTACTATCACTCATTGCCTATGGCGCCCTCAGAGTCAGCGACATGGTCAGTACTATCACTCATTGCCCTATGGCGCCCTCAGAGTCAGCGACATGGTCAGTACTATCACTCATTGCCTATGGCGCCCTCAGAGTCAGCGACATGGTCAGTACTATCACTCATTGCCTATGGCGCCCTCAAAGTCAGCGACATGGTCAGTACTATCACTCATTGCCTATGGCGCCCTCAAAGTCAGCGACATGGTCAGTACTATCACTCATTGCCTATGGCGCCCTCAGAGTCAGCGACATGGTCAGTACTATCACTCATTGCCTATGGCGCCCTCAGAGTCAGCGACATGGTCAGTACTATCACTCATTGCCTATGGCGCCCTCAAAGTCAGCGACACGGTCAGTACTATCACTCATTGCCTATGGCGCCCTCAAAGTCAGCGACACGGTCAGTACTATCACTCATTGCCTATGGCGCCCTCAAAGTCAGCGACACGGTCAGTACTATCACTCATTGCCTATGGCGCCCTCAGAGTCAGCGACACGGTCAGTACTATCACTCATTGCCTATGGCGCCCACAGAGTCAGCGACATGGTCAGTACTATCACTCATTGCCTATGGCGCCCTCAAAGTCAGCGACATGGTCAGTACTATCACTCATGACGGTGAAGAGAAGGCCTGTGTCTTCCATCAAATATTCAGGATGGGTTCGTGTGCTAGGTTTCCACACTATCATTAGTTTTGTTCCAGTGAGCGTGTTTTTTACCTGTAACCACCCTGCCAGATTCTCTTCGTTGTGTGCCATTTGCTGTAAAGTTCTTATGCTCGTATGGATAACTGTCATCCGCACACTGCAGGGACAAGCCAGCATGAGTCTGCCAGAGAGTACAATGATAGTTCTAGGGGAAACAGACAGCTAGAGAAAAGCAGAGAAAGTCAAAAAAGGAAACGTTATTTCAGCCGACGTGTTGCAGTGGCACCGCGGAGTAAGAAAGTAAAGATGCAACTGGCCTGGAGGGATGGGAGGGAGACTGGAGAGGGGAGGGAGCGGTTGAGTGGGGGGAGAGGAGCGGCAATGGCAGCAGGAAGGGACGCCAGAATTCATTATCGCTTGAGACGGTAGGCATGAGAACACGTCAGCGCACATGTGGACTTACCTGCATGACTGAATGCGCACTCGATAGGCCTCTACGCTCATGTTGTTTAGTCCGTGTCAGCGTATGTGATTAGGGCGGTCATGCACTTGCTTAGTTGGGTGCGTATTTGTGCGTTGAAATGTGTGTGTGCGCGCGCGCGCGCGCGCGCGCGCGCGCGCGTGTGTGTGTGTGTGTGTGTGTGTGTGTGTGTGTGTGTGTGTGTGTGTGTGTGTGTGTGAGAGAGAGAGAGAGAGAGATGTTTTCAACACCAGTGAAAACAAGCAACAGGTTGTCTTCTGCCACATCTGTTATGCACTAGCGTCATATTAATAACTCTTTCCTTAATTTACGTCCTCTATGCAATTCATACACAAGGGGAATGGTTTACTACAGATGGGATGAGGTTTATTACAGACAGGGTGAGGTTTATTACAGACAGGGTGAGGTTTATTACAGACGGGGTGTGGTTTAATACAAACGGGGTGTGGTTTAATACAAACGAGGTGTAGTAGATCCAGACGGGGTGTGGTTTGATAAAGACGGGGTGTGGTTTGATACAGACGGGGTGTGGTTTGATACGGACGGGGTGTGGTTTGATACAGACGGGGTGTGGTTTGATACAGATGGGGTGTGTGGTTGATACAGATGGGGTGTGGTTTGATACAGACGGGGTGTGGTTTGATACAGACGGGGTGTGGTTTGATACAGATGGGGTGTGGTTTGATACAGATGGGATGTAGTTTGATACAGACGGGGTGTGGCTTGATACAGACGGCGTGTAGTTTGAAACAGATGGGGTGTGGTTTGATACGGACGGGGTGTGGTTTGATACAGATGGGGGGGTGGCTCTTGATACAGACGGCGTGTAGTTTGAAACAGATGGGATGTGGTTTGATACAGACGGGGTGTGGTTTGATAGAGATAGGGGTGTGGTTTGATACAGATGGGGTGTGGTTTGATACAGACGGGGTGTGGTTTGATACAGACGGGGTGTGGTTTTGATACAGACGGGGTGTGGTTTGATACAGATGGGGGTGTGGTTTTGATACAGACAGGGTATGGTTTGATACAGATGGGGTGTGGTTTGATACAGACGGGGTGTGGTTTGATACAGATGGGGTGTGGTTTGATACAGACGGGGTGTGGTTTGATACAGATGGGGTGTGGTTTGCTGCTGACGTGGTAGCGGTGCCCATTCTCATGCTGGCTACCGTCACCTGGGGCAACGCGTTTTTCCAGTGGACGTTATGCCATCCCAGTTCGCCAACAACGTCTCCAGTCTCCTCAACGACACTGCTGTTTGACGCATTACCAACGCATTGATAAGGATGTGCATATTTCTTATACCTAACACACCATGAACAGATACACTTTGACCTTTTTAGTCAGTTTAGGATTGGATGCTGAAACCCATGTATTTGAACTTTGAGATCATGTGCAGAGGCCCTGCTTTGTTTTTTTTTTCTGTGTAATTCTGAAATGAATATAGATCTACACGAAAATGCTTTTACGCTCTTTTGTGTGTGTGTGTGTGTGTGTGTGTGTGTGTGTGTGTGTGTGTGTGTGTGTGTGTGTGTGTGTGTGTGAGCGCGTGCGTGCGTGCGTGCAAGCGTGCGTGCGTGCGTGCGTGCGTGCGTGCGTGCGTGCGTGCGTGTGTGTGTGTGTGTGTGTGTGTGTGTGTGTGATGACATGACAGACAACCTATACTGAAGTAACCCACAAAAAGCTCTCAGCTTCTGCTCACAAAGACGTCCACTGATACTCAGAACTAGTGTAGCTCACCTTGACCCCTCTCAGCTGACCCAGTGTGACCACATGACGTCCTTCACCTTGACCCAGTGTAGGTCACCAGGACTTTTTTCACCTTGACCCAGTGTGGGCTACATGCCGCCTCTCGCCTAGACCCAGTCTAGGGCATCATGACGTCTTTCACCTTGACCCAGTCTAGGGAATCTTGACGTCTTTCACTTTGACCCAGTCAAGGGAATCATGACGTCTTTCACCTTTACCCAGTGTAGAGCCTCGTGACGTCCTTCACCTCGACCCAGTGTAGGGCATCATGACGTCTTTCACCTTGACCCAGTGTGGGGCATCATGACGTCTTTCACCTTGGCCCAGTGTGGGGCATCATGACGTCTTTCACCTTGGCCCAGTGTGGGGCATCATGACGTCTTTCACCTTGACACAGTGTAGGGCACCATGACGTCTGTCACTTTGACCCAGTGTGGGGCACCATGACGTCTTTCACCTTAACCCAGTGCAGGGCACCATGACGTCTTTCACTTTGACCCCGTGTGAGGCACCATGACGTCTTTCACCTTGACCCCTAGTGAGGCACCATGACGTCATTCACCTTGACACAGTGTAGGGCACCATGACGTCTGTCACTTTGACCCAGTGTAGGGCATCATGACGTCTTTCACCTTGATACAGTGTTGGGCACCATGA
>JADBJO010003573.1:0-32500 GCA_016801955.1 Conus betulinus | reverse complement strand
ATTTAGTCTCTGAAGTGTAGCTCAATGTAGTATTATGTACTTTGAAGTTAGGAGTATTGTGAACAGACCCACCCGCATCAAATAACAATGTGTGTGTGTGTGTGTGTGTGTGTGTGTGTGTGTGTGTGTGTGTGTGTGTGTGTGTGAGAGAGAGAGAGAGAGAGAGAGAGAGAGAGAGAGAGAGAGAGAGAGAGAGAGAGAGAGAGATAGCCAAGCTGACCTTAAAGATCGATTTCATGGCTTATCAACACTAGCTGGATAGGTATCTGTGGGTTCAGTATCTGTCAGATGTCGTCAAATTTAAATGTGTGTGTGTGTGTATGTGTGTGTGTGTGTGTGTGTGTGTGTGTGTGTGTGTGTGTGTATGTGTGTGTGTGTGTGTGTGTGTGTGTGTTGTTTGTTTTTTTGTATAGCATGTTTCTAAAACATAACATTTCATGTAACAAAAAAATGCCCATATTGTATAGGAATTTAATTTACATGAGGTTTTGTCACTAACTTAATGAGGCAAGTAAGTAACTTGATTCATTTTTTCCACACAATAAATGCTAGTTTATCAATTTCAGATTCCAAATGGCATTAGTTGGTTTGATCAGAATGAGAATCAGTCTGCTGACAGTAGCCATGGATACTGTTTGAAGTTCTGAGTCACATACTGTCTTGAAGAATTGAATTGAAACTTTTCTCCCACAGTATTAACATTGTCTTCATTTGGGTTCTAGAGCAAAGGTGTAAAACCAAAATGTGGAATTGGTGTAAATTGACCAGCTCTTGGTTGCATTTGTTTCTTTTTTTTCTCCCAGTGGCAAGATCACATCACCCAAATGGAAGCCTTTTCGAGGAATGCATCTAAGTGGCAAAGACAAAGTGCGCCTGAACAACATTATTTGGCGGGAGTGGCATATACAGTGTAAGTAATGCTGGTTTTCTATACTTTGAAATCTCAGAAATTGATTGTGAACTTGTGGGTTTGGTCACTTGTTTTCAGTTGTACTGAAGTACTCTCTGTATTGGGGGGGTATGTGAAGGGTCCCCTCCCATTTTTAGTAACAAAGTCAGAGCTAAGAAAGAAAAAGGAAAAGAGAAAGGGAGGTGGGGGGGGGGGGGGGGGGGGGGGGGAGGAGGGGGGGGGGGGGGGGGAAAAAATCAAATAAGTGATTGTATAAAAAAGATTTAGAAAGTCAGATACAAATTTGATGGAGCCGTGACTCTACTTCCCTTTGCTCTTCCTACCCTCAGCCTCCCGCCCTGTTGAGGTCTTCTGGTCTCCTTATCCCTCTGCCTTCCATTCTCCTTCCCTTGTTCCGTCTTTTTCTGGGTTTTACATTTTATGTATTTGATTGGTTGCCATGCCAACTCTCACTCCCCATCTCTGACCTGTAGTTCTAAATACTTTTATCATTTAAATGAGTTTTATATTTTCAGTTTATCTAAATGATACAGATTTTGCCTCCTGACTGCCATGATAAACACACAGTGTGGGTTACCTTGTTACTTCAGAACAATCTGTAGGCCATGTGTATTGTTTTGAAATTTAAAGAAGTGAGCATTCCATGCCACTAATGACAAACAGTCCATCTGGCTCTTAGTCACATGACCAGTGGAACAAAGTCCATTCATTGATTTAAGGTCAACAGCAGCGGTGATGTGTATTAAGAAAAGAAGAATGCTGTTTGATCAAACCTTGAAATTAGATCTTCAGTTTATACAGGCCATTGACCATTGAAAAAAACAGTTGTATGATTCTGGACTGATTGATTGTAGCATGAGACATGTAACATAGTTGACGGATTGTAGTATGAGATGTTACATTGTTGATTGATTGTAGTAAGAGACATGTTACATTGCTGATTGACAGTGGTAAGATACATGTTACATTGCTGATTGACAGTGGTGAGAGACATGTTATTGCTGATTGACAGTGGTGTTACATTGCTGATTGACAGTGGTGAGAGGCATGTTACATTGCTGATTGACAGTGGTGAGAGACATGTTACATTGCTGATTGACAGTGGTGAGAGGCATGTTACATGCTGATTGACAGTGGTGAGAGAGACATGTTACATTGCTGATTGACAGTGGTGAGAGAGACATGTTACATTGCTGATTGACAGTGGTGAGAGCCATGTTACATTGCTGATTGACAGTGGTGAGAGACATGTGCTGATTGACAGTGGACAGTGGAGAGACATGTTACATTGCTGATTGACAGTGGTGAGAGGCATGTTACATTGCTGATTGACAGTGGTGAGAGGCATGTTACATTGCTGATTGACAGTGGTAAGAGACATGTTACATTGCTGATTGACAGTGGTGAGAGGCATGTTACATTGCTGATTGACAGTGGTAAGAGACATGTTACATTGCTGATTGACAGTGGTGAGAGACATGTTACATTGCTGATTGCTGTTGACAGTGGTGAGAGACATGTTACATTGCTGATTGACAGTGGTGGTAAGAGGACATGTTACATTGAGGATTGACAGTTTGAGATTGTTACATTGCTGATTGACAGTGGTAAGAGACATGTTACATTGCTGATTGACAGTGGTGAGAGACATGTTACATTGCTGATTGACAGTGGTGAGACATGTTACATTGCTGATTGACAGTGGTAAGAGACATGTTTACATTGCTGATTGACAGTGGTAAGAGACATGTTACATTGCTGATTGACAGTGGTAGAGACATGTTACATTGCTGATTGACAGTGGTTAGAGACATGTTACATTGCTTGCTGATTGACAGTGGTAAGAGACATGTTACATTGCTGATTGACAGTGGTGAGAGACATGTGATTGACATGGTAATGAGAGACATGTTACATTGTAGCTGATTGACACAGTGGTGAGAGACATGTTACACATTGCTGATGACAGTGGTAAGAGACATGTTACATTGCTGATTGACAGTGGTGAGAGACATGTTACATTGCTGATTGACAGTGGTAAGAGACATGTTACATTGCTGATTGACAGTGGTGAGAGACATGTTACATTGCTGATTGACAGTGGTGAGAGACATGTTACATTGCTGATTGACAGTGGTGAGAGACATGTTACATTGCTGATTGACAGTGGTGAGAGACATGTGGTGCTGATTGACAGCGGTGAGAGACATGTTACATTGCTGATTGACAGTGGTGAGAGACATGTTACATTGCTGATTGACAGTGGTGAGAGACATGTTACATTGCTGATTGACAGTGGTGAGAGACATGTTACATTGCTGATTGACAGTGGTGAGAGACATGTTACATTGCTGATTGACAGCGGTGAGAGACATGTTACATTGCTGATTGACAGCGGTGAGAGACATGTTACATTGCTGATTGACAGCAGAGACATGTTACATTGCTGATTGACAGTGGTGAGAGACATGTTGACATTGCTGACATTGATTGACAGTGGTGAGAGACATGTGATTGACATTGCTGATTGACAGTGGACAGCGGTGAGAGATGTTACATGTGATTGACAGCGGTGCTGTATTGCTGATTGACAGTGGTGAGAGACATGTTACATTGCTGATTGACAGTGGTGGTTACAGAGACATGTTACATGTTACATGCTGATGACAGTGGTGAGAGACATGTTACATTGCTGATTGACAGTGGTGAGAGACATGTTACATTGCTGATTGACAGTGGTGAGAGACATGTTACCATTGCTGATTGACAGTGGTGAGAGACATGTTACATTGCTGATTGACAGTGGTGAGAGACATGTTACATTGCTGATTGCTGATTGACAGTTACATTGTGAGAGACATGTTACATTGCTGATTGACAGTGGTGAGAGACATGTTACAGTGGTGCTGATGATTGACAGCGGTGAGAGACATGTTACATTGCTGATTGACAGTGGTGAGAGACATGTTACATTGCTGATTGACAGTGGTGAGAGACATTGCTGATTGACAGTGGTGAGAGACATGTTACAGATTGCTGATTGACAGAGAGAGACATGTTACATTGCTGATTGACAGTGGTGGTAAGAGACATGTTACATTGCTGATTGACAGTGGTGAGTGGTAAGTGAGACATGTTACATTGCTGATTGACAGTGGTGAGAGACATGTTACATTGCTGATTGACAGTGGTAAGAGACATGTTACATGGTAAGAGACATGTTACATTGCGATTGACAGTGGTAAGAGACATGTTACATTGCTGATTGACAGTGGTGGACATGAGAGACATGTTACATTGCTGATTGACAGTGGTAAGAGACATGTTACATTGTATTGGGAGACCAATGACAGGACTCCAGGGTGGAAGAGGTACAGTGGCGCGGACAGCAGGGCTTCCAGAGGGGGCTGCTGGATGGTTTCAGTGTCTTTGGTACAGTGCTCAGTGTGTTTGGGTCCCTCATTTTTTTTTCATGAGCCTGCTGGGCTAGTAGATCAGAAATTCCACCAGCCCACCGAAGTTTTCACGGCATTTGACACATATCTTCATAGTTTTGTCTTTTTTCTGTTTGTAGACCTTGGAAGTGAAAGTAAATGAAGTTCAACAGATTAGCAACTAAGCAGCGCTATGCTTAAAATTATGACTCTCATGATGGCTGTTCCTGGTTGAAATTAGAAAACTCACCAGCCGCCATGGCGAAGTGGTTAGCATCGCGGACTCCTGGCTGGGAGGTCGTGGTTCGAATCCCATCAGAAGTCATGTGGGTTTTCTGCCCCGACCGGCTCCTACCCAGAGTTGAGTTTGCTGCGCGGACTCAGTTGGGAAGACTGGGACCACACAGTCGAGTTTCATCCACTTAATGGATGCGTTTCTGAGAGTGTTGCTCAAATTTCCTGACCAGCACTGTAGGTGTCTGTATCTCTCGGGCTGGTTGACGCCGGGATATATTATGAAAGGAAGCGTAGAGTACAGCCCTGTCATGTAGTCTCAGACCGAAATGGAAATCCATAGCATCATCATAATCATCCTCATTCTCATCGATCAGCATTAAAAAAAAAAAAAGTATCAAATTCTGTGGCCCTTCATGCCCTGCTCTCATGGTGACCTCAGTTTCGATGTCCTCTCCACGTCTGTGGCCTTCTCGGGGTCACCGGTATCGGCGGTCCATGGGGGCTGTTGTTGGACGGACGTGGTGGCGCCCTCCGGAGGGAGAGCTCACTCACGCCGGCTCCGCGACGAAGCAATTATTGTCGTTAGTAGTGGGCTTAGTAGGTGGTGTCCTGCGTATGTTAGATCAGAACAGGCGCCACTGAACAACCCACTGAAGTGACTCGGCAGCAGTGCAGTGTCTCCTCCGGTGGGTGGCCTCTTGACGACTTGACATTGACTGCTGCCTGTGGATTTCCGGTGCCGGGGCTGCGGCGGGGCCGACCGGGCCGTGGCTGTGGACAGGGTGTCGGAAATGAGCGGCGTGGGTGCACTGCCTCTGAGGTGGCGCAGAGGTTGGGACAGCAAAAAAAAAAAAAAAAAAAAAAAAAAAAAAAAAAAAAAAGAAATTAGAACACACTTGATGGCTGTTCCAGATTGAAATTAAAACACTCTTGATGGTATTCCGGATTGAAATTAAAACTGTTTTGATGGCTAATCCGGATTGAATTTAAAATTCTCTTGATGGCTATTCCGGATTTAAATTAAAACTGTCTTGATGGCTATTGAGGATAATATCACTCAGTCACAGAGCTGCGTGAGTGAGGTCTCCCTCTGGAGGTTGCTAGGAAGGCAATGCAATGGTCCCTATGAATTTGCTGATACCCTTGACCCTGACAGAACCAAACCAAAGCCATAGGTGTAGAGAGGCAGGTGTGAAACTGAGGCCACTATGAGAGCAAAGCATGAAGAACCACAGAATGGATACTTTATTGTGCTGATCAGTGAGGATGAAGATGATGTTACGTATTTCCATTCTCCATGTCCTCCCAGCCAGGAGTCTGCGACGCTAACCGCTTTACGACAGAGGCTAGTACCTACATTGTTTTTATACAGTGGTGGTAAGATCTTAGGACTAATCTTCTGTAAATTGAGAAAGCTATGGATGATTGTTTTGCAGATATTTTTCAAAAACCATCATTGGTATGCCAGTTTGCTACTCCTTTTTCTGACGACATCCATACTAAGCCAGAGGTAACCACTGTGTGTGTGTGTGTGTGTGTGTGTGTGTGTGTGTGTGTGTGTGTGTGTGTGTGTGTGTGTGAAGGGTGTGTGTGTGGAGGGGGGTGTGTAGAGGTGTGTGTGTGTGTGTGTGTGTGTGTGTGTGTGTGTGTGTGTGTGTGTGTGTGTGTGTGTGTGTAAAGTGTGTGTGTGTGTGTGTGTGTGTGTGTGTGTGTAAAGATGTGTGTGTGTGTGTGTGTGTGTGTGTGTGTGTGTGTGTGTGTGTGTGTGTGTGTGTGTGTGTGTGTGTGTGTGTGTGAATCAGACTTGGTTTTATAATAGTTATGTGATATTTTTATTAGATTTCTATTACAGGAATGCTGTTGTAATGTCTTTGAATATGATGCAGGTATTTGATCAGTGAAATTCATGTTCTGTTTCATCGCATATGGACCTAAGAGTGAAGTTTCATCTTCTTCTGTTTCATCATGCGTGTTTGTGATAGGTGTAAGTAATTTCAGACTGAACTTTTATTGAGTTTTACTGCGAATGGTCTTTTAGAACAGCCACAGCCTTTAGCATTTGCCCAAGACTTAGTTTTAGTGGCATGATCTCTCATTTGTTCTTTGCTGTGGCTGATGTGGATTTTCAGTGCAGTTTGCACTAATATATTTCACAGTAAAGTTGAAAGTAATCAATGCATTTTGGTTTGTGTATACTAACTCACTCAGGGAGAATGAGAAAGATTTCCCCATACTGATATTGTGTGGGGCCACTTTTTTGTTTTGTACGTACATAGGTCTGCTATAACTCTTTCTATACTAAGGACCGCATATCCGGTCCTTATATTTACAACCTTTGCATACAAAGGACTGCATATGTCATCCAAAGCTTTGGAATTTTTCTCCGAAGTGAGCAAATCTTTTGTACAAAACTACTTGTACAGATAGCTCCTGCATACTAATTAGAGTGCAGGCATGCTAGCTTTATTCTTTGCAAGCTGAATGCTCACTAGTAGACGCTTTTCACACCATGTAACAGCTTGGTTTGGCTTGGTGTGGCAACAAGGCGTCGTCGCCTACTCTGTCCAGCATGCGTGGTGAAAGAAACCCTACAAACAAACCGCCATTACAGTGTGACTGAAGCCCTTGAATTGTTGCAAACAGTTGATCATTTCAGGGCATGAAACCTGTTATGGTAATCGTTTTCTTTGTCATACATTCTGTATTACCAAATAAATAGAAAAAGAACTTTGCCATTTTGTTTGTGGTTTCTCAGTCATTTATGAACATAATTTAAAAAATTACAAGTCTGTTTATTCTTTTTTTTATATGATTTAAAAAAAAAAAAGAAAAAAAAAATATATATATGTGTGTGTGTGTGTGTGTGTGTGTGTGTGTGTGTGTATGTGTGTGTGTGTGTGTGTGTACATATATATATAGAATTGGTCAGTTTCTGGGGGAAGTAAGGAAAGATAATAGGTAGTATAGAATGAGTTGATAGAAATTGAATGACTGCGCATTTGAAACATGATTTTCAAAGATATGACCTGATAACTACGCACATTTTAGTGTACAAAATTATCTTGATAAGGAGTTAAAGGTGAAGAGCATCCTAGGAATTTCATCTACCATGTTGATATTTCTGGAGAACAGAGTTGCCCTCTTTTGGGCTCTGTTGACAAGTGATGAGCAAGTGAAGAACTACTTGCGAGTCACATGAGCAAGTGAAGAACTGCTTGAGAGTCACATGAGCAAGTGAAGAACTACTTGCGAGTCACATGAGCAAGTGAAGAACTGCTTGTGAGTCACATGAGCAAGTGAAGAACTACTTGCGAGTCACATGAGCAAGTGAAGAACTGCTTGCACATGAGCAAGTGAAGAACTACTTGCGAGTCACATGAGCAAGTGAAGAACTGCTTGAGAGTCACATGAGCAAGTGAAGAACTACTTGCGAGTCACATGAGCAAGTGAAGAACTACTTGAGAGTCACATGAGCAAGTGAAGAACTACTTGTGAGTCACATGAGCAAGTGAAGAACTGCTTGCGAGTCACACTGTTGTGACAGACACTGCCTTAGCATTGTTTCTGTGGGCTGGAGACTGCCAGTATGAAAGCTGAAAGAAGTCAGTAGAACACAGATCTGTTTAGCAGGCCTGAATTAAATTAATCACAACCAAGGTCTGTACTTTGAATGAAGAGAGGATGTCATGTCAGCTGCAGTATTAACTAGATGATGTCACACTGGTTGACAGGAATGATTCTGTATTGTATATTGATACTGTACTCAAATTCTGTTGCTCCTTTTAACAGAAAATAAAACTACATTGCTGTGGTAAACAACTACTGATGGTCAACTGTATAAAAATGATAAATTAGTTGAACTTGTACCAAAACAAGGTATGAAACAGAGATATACACAAACACACATAAGTGTAAGTTCCAACATTTTTTTATGACTTTTTCGAAAATTGAAATTTGCCAACTAATTGCAAAGACAGGCAAGCTTTAGCACAATTATTTATTGTACACAGTTAACTGACTGCTACCACCAGAAGTCTGTGCACTGAAAGCAGACATTGAAGCAAACATGAGCATTCTCTCTTATGTCACTACGTGATGTAGCCAGACAGTGTGCAGTGCTGACTGACCATGTGAATGTGGTCAGCCATGAATGTGACTTCTCACATGATCTTGACACGATGTCAGAGTGACTTGGTTGACATTACACGTCAATATAGGTCAGCGTCCAGGCATACACACATTCCACAATTAAACATACTTCTGCTGTTTCATTGCTTTCATGCAGATTCCCGGTATAGATTTTAAGAATTGAGTTTAAAAGTGAACCAAGGTAGAGAAAGGAGTACAGCAAACAATGGTCATGGCTGTTAAGCAAATCATGGCTGTATAAAGACACACTGTCTTTATCTAGAGCGCTTGACACAAGTGAAGTGCATTTGGAATATAGTGAGTGAAAGAGGGAAAACAAAATAAGTAATTTGGGCTCACTGTTTGTCTGCAAGTTATTTGGATTCTGTGCTGGAGAGTTTGCAGTCACTGTTTTATAGAAATAAGTATTTGTCCTTTGCCCCTTTCTGTCTGTCTCTTTCTCCATCTGTGCCGTCTTGTGGTCCTAACTGACAGTTGTCTGTTTGCTATACAGGCCGTGGTGATGGAAGGAAAGTACTGGAAGCGCCGCCTGGACATAGTGACCAATGAGTATATGAAATGGCGTCGCTACTACAGGGACAGGATAATGCCCACCATGTCAAAAGGATCTCATGTCTCGGCCAGCTTAAATGTATGTCATGCCTGTCTGACACAGAATGTGTACATGCATGGAAGTGAATAAGTATATGTGCATGAGTATGTGTGTTTCCCTGTTTGTAAGCATGTGTGTGTGTAAGTGTGTGTGTGTGTGTGTGTGTGTGTGTGTATTAGAGGTAAAATTTGTGTACATTTTTATGTGTGTATGTGTGTGTGCACACAGTTTGTGTGTGTGTGTGTGTGTGTGTGTGTGTGTGTGTGTGTGTGTGGTTGCATGCATATATGTATGCCTGTGGATTTGTTAGTGCTTGCTTCAGTGTTTAAACGCCTTGATGTAACTTTTGGGGTTTTTTTTTTGTTTTTTTTTATGAACATTTTTAATGACAATTCATTTTTAAAAACACACATTTCAGACCAATTAGCATTAGATTACAGAAAAAATATGACAACAGCAACAAACAAGCAATCAAAGGGGGATGGGAGGAGGGAGGGACAGGGTGACAAGGGCAGGGGATGGGGAGGGGTTCACTAACACAGTCATGCAGAACATAAATCACACATATATACAAGTATTCAACAAACTTTTGGTAATTTCTGTACTTCTTTTGTAAAACATGACACAGTGTGTGAGTTATGCAACATGACACAATGTGTGAGCTATGCAACATGGCGCAATGTGTGAGTTGCGCAACATGACGCAATGTGTAAATTGCGCAACATGATGCAATGTGAAAATTGCGCAACATGACGTAATGTGTGAGTTGCGCAACATGACGCAATGTGTGAGCTATGCAACATGACGCAATTTGTGAGCTATGCAACATGACGCAATGTGTGAGCTATGCACCATGATGCAATGTGTGAGCTATGCAAAGTGACACTATATGTGAGTTACGCAACATGACGCAATGTGTGAGCTATGCAAAGTGACACAATGTGCGAGTTATGCAACATGACACAATGTGTGAGCTATGCAAAGTGACACAATGTGCGAGTTATGCAAAGTGACACAATGTGTGAGCTATGCAAAGTGACACAATGTGTGAGCTATGCAAAGTGACACAATGTGTGAGCTATGCAAAGTGACACAATGTGTGAGTTATGCAACATGACGCAATGTGTGAGCTATGCAAAGTGACACAATGTGTGAGCTAAGCAACATGACACAAGGTGTGAGTTATGCAACATGACACAAGGTGTGAGTTATGCAACATGACACAACGTGTGAGTTATGCAAAGTGACACAATGTGCGAGTTATGCAACATGACGCAATGTGTGAGCTAAGCAAAGTGACACAATGTGCGAGCTATGCAAAGTGACACAATGTGTGGGCTATGCAACATGACGCAACGTGTGAGTTATGCAACATGACACAACGTGTGAGTTATGCAAAGTGACACAATGTGTGAGTTTATGCAAAGTGACACAATGTGTGAGCTAAGCAACATGACGCAATGTGTGAGTTACGCAACATGACACAACGTGTGAGTTATGCAACATGACACAATGTGTGAGTTACGCAGTGTAACACAATGTGTGAGCTACGCAACTTGACACAATGTGCAAGTTATGCAGCATGACACAGTGTCTGAGTTACGCAAGGTGACACAATGTGTGAGTTATGCAACATGACACAATGTGTGAGCTATGCAACATGGCGCAATGTGTGAGTTGCGCAACATGACGCAATGTGTAAATTGCGCAACATGATGCAATGTGAAAATTGCGCAACATGACGTAATGTGTGAGTTGCGCAACATGACGCAATGTGTGAGCTATGCAACATGACGCAATTTGTGAGCTATGCAACATGACGCAATGTGTGAGCTATGCACCATGATGCAATGTGTGAGCTATGCAAAGTGACACTATATGTGAGTTACGCAACATGACGCAATGTGTGAGCTATGCAAAGTGACACAATGTGCGAGTTATGCAACATGACACAATGTGTGAGCTATGCAAAGTGACACAATGTGCGAGTTATGCAAAGTGACACAATGTGTGAGCTATGCAAAGTGACACAATGTGTGAGCTATGCAAAGTGACACAATGTGTGAGCTATGCAAAGTGACACAATGTGTGAGTTATGCAACATGACGCAATGTGTGAGCTATGCAAAGTGACACAATGTGTGAGCTAAGCAACATGACACAAGGTGTGAGTTATGCAACATGACACAACGTGTGAGTTATGCAAAGTGACACAATGTGCGAGTTATGCAACATGACGCAATGTGTGAGCTAAGCAAAGTGACACAATGTGCGAGCTATGCAAAGTGACACAATGTGTGGGCTATGCAACATGACGCAACGTGTGAGTTATGCAACATGACACAACGTGTGAGTTATGCAAAGTGACACAATGTGTGAGTTATGCAAAGTGACACAATGTGTGAGCTAAGCAACATGACGCAATGTGTGAGTTACGCAACATGACACAACGTGTGAGTTATGCAACATGACACAATGTGTGAGTTACGCAGTGTGTACACAATGTGTGAGCTACGCAACTTGACACAATGTGCGAGTTATGCAGCATGACACAGTGTCTGAGTTACGCAAGTGACACAATGTGTGAGTTACGCAACGTGATACAAATGTGTGAGTTACGCAACGTGATACAATGTGTGAGTTATGCAATGTGACACAATGTTTGAGTTATGCAACGTGACAACCATGACATTTTGACACAATGTATGAGTTACGCAACATGACACAATGTGTGAGTTACGCAACATGACACAATATTTGAGGTACGAACCATGCGACAATGTGTGAGTTATGCAATGTGACACAATGTGCGAGTTGCGCAACATGACACAGTGTGTGAGTTATGCAATGTGATACAATGTGTGAGTTATGCAACATCGCACAAAGTGTGCGTTATGTAACGTGACACAATGTGTGAGTTACCCGCGACACAAATGTGCGAGTTATACACATGACATAATGTGTGAGTTACGCAATGTGACACAATGTGTGAGTTATGCAACATGACACACCATGACACTTTGATACAATGTGTGAGTTATACAACATGACGCAATGTGTGAGTTACGCAATGTGTGCGTTATGCAACATGACACAATGTGTGAGTTATGCAATGTGACACAGCGTGTGAGTTATGCAACATGACACAAGGTGTGAGTTACGCAACATGACGCAATGTGTGAGTTACGCAACATGACACACTGTGTGAGTTATGCAATGTGACACACTGTGTGAGTTATGCAACATGACACAGTGTGTGAGTTACGCAACATGACACAATGTGTGAGTTACGCAACATGACACAATGTGTGAGTTACGCAACATGACACAATGTGTGAGTTATGCAATGTGACACAGCGTGTGAGTTATGCAACATGACACAGTGTGTGAGTTACGCAACATGACACAATGTGTGAGTTACGCAACATGACACACTGTGTGAGTTATGCAAGCGACACACTGTGTGAGTTATGCAACATGACACAATGTGTAAGTTATGCAATGTGACACAATGTGTGAGCTATGCACCGTACCACAATGTGTGAGTTATGTAATGTGACACAATGTGTGTGAGTTATGCAACATGACGCAATGTGTGAGTTATGTGCCACCTCTCCTCATAAGTTTGATTGACAGCATTGCTCATTACCACCAGTGGAGTCACTGGTACCATTCATCTGAATTGTTAACAGCATGACCAGAGATAAACTGAAAGCTGAGAAACATTTACAGAACCCATGGCTGTGTGTAAGCCCAGCTGTCATGCTGACCTTGATTGTGATTTCCTTTCTGTGATAATGCACCTGTCAGCCAACATGGAGGTGCTTGGCGACAGGTCCCCCTCCACAGATCACACACACACAGATCAAGGCTGTGCAGTTTGGGGATATTGTCACTGACAGGGGGCTGAATGGACAGATTTCATGGAAGAGGCATCGAAGACTATACAACAGCTAGCAGCAGTTTTATTTAGTGGTCTCATGATAACCAAACTTTGTCAGCTCCTTGAGGATTGCTGGCACTGGCACTGGGAGAGATGTCAGTTTGACAGTACTTACTGGGAAGATGGGATGAACTGTTGGAGAAGAAGGCTTTCTAGAGGCATTTTTTTTAGTTGTGTAGGAAAGATTTTTTTTTTGAAACTTGTTTACTAAGGATAATTGTGTGTGTGTGTGTGTGTGTGTGTGTGTGTGTGTGTGTGTGCAGGGTCTGACAGAAGAGGAGCTGTTGGACAGACTGAAGGATGTGAGTGCCATACCAAGCGGAGTGCAGCAGCAGCATGCCAGGAAGCACAGTTTGCTGGGTCAGGACAACATGGACGTGGACTTCAGCGACAACCTCTTCTCCTATCTCAATCAGCCCTTTGCATTTCCTAATCCACGGGAACTTTCACAGTTTGGTAAGCACAAGGAGGGGTTTCTTGCTTTTGGGTTAGAGGATGGTATACAGGTGGGGACCTGTATGGTGGTGTAGAAGTGTGTGTAGCAAGCTTCAGTTTGCTACAGTTTCTCATCCTGCATGCAGGCATAAGTAGTGTGTAGCAAGTTACAGTTTTTCACCCTGCAAGCAGGCATAAGTAGTGTTTAGCCAGCTACAGTTTTTCATCCTGCATGCAGGCATAAGTAGTGTGTAGCAAGCTACAGTTTTTCACCTGCCTGCAAGCAGGCATAAGTTGTGTTTAGCCAGCTACAGTTTTTCATCCTGCATGCAGGTGTAGTAGTGTGTAGCAAGCTACTGTTTGCTACAGTTTTTCACCCTGCATGCAGGTGTAGTAGTGTGTAGCAAGCTACTGTTTGCTACAGTTTTCCCCCCTTAATGTGTTTGTGTGCAGCAAGCTACAGTTTGTCACCCTGCATGCAGGTGTAGTAGTGTATAGCCAGCTACAGTCTTTCACTTTGTGTGCAGGTATAAGTAGTGTGTAGCACACTACAGGTTTTCACCCTGCATGCAGGTGTTGTAGTGTGTAGCACACTGCAGTTTTTCACCCTGCATGCAATTGTAGTAGTATATAGCAAGCTACAGTCTTTACATCAAGAATGCAGATGTAGTAGTGTGTAGCAAGCTACAGTTTTTCAGCAAGAATGCAAATGTAGTAGAGTGTGTAGCAAGCTACAGTTTTTCACCCTGCATGCAGGTATAAATTGTGTGTTGCATGCTACACTTTTTCACCCAGCATGTAGGTATAAGTAGTGTGTAGCAAGCTACAGTTTTTCACCCTGCATGTAGGTTTAAGCAGTGTGTAGCAAGCTACAGTTTTTCACCCTGCATGTAGGTATAAGTAGTGTGTAGCAAGCTAAAGTTTTTAACCCAGCATGTAGGTATAAGTAGTGTGTAGCAAGCTACAGTTTTTCACCCTGCTTATAGGTATAATTAGTGTGTAGCAAGCTACAGTTTTTCACCCTGCATGTAGGTTTTAAGCAGTGTGTAGCAAGCTACAGTTTTTCACCCTGCATGTAGGTATAAGTAGTGTGTAGCAAGCTACAGTTTCTCACCCTGCATGTAGGTTTAAGTAGTGTGTAGCAAGGTACAGTCTTTCAGCCTGCGTGCCGATGTTGTAGAGTTTAGCAGACAAGTCAGTGGTCAAGTGATCAAAGGTAAAGATGTAATGGTTGACCAGGCAGTGGCTATGGGAATAGAGGTGGAGGTGTTATGGATGATAGGACATTGGCTGTGTGATTTAAGGTAAAAGTACTTTTGACACATCAGTGGCAGTATGATTTGATTGAAGGGAAAGATGTGATGGTTGACAGATCAGTGGCAGTGTGATCTGAGAGAAGTTTTAAGTTGTGGTTGACAGGTTGGTGGCAGTGTGATTTGAAGGAAGTTGTTATGGTTGAGGGGTTTGTGGCTAAGTGATTTAAGGGGAGTTAATGTGGTTGACAGGTTAGTGGCTATGTGATTTAAGGGAAAGTGTTGTGATTGACAGGTTAGTGGTTATGTGATTCAACCCTTATGCCGCCGCCATCGCCGCTTGGCGACAATGTGGCTCACCGCTGAAGTGGCTGAAAGGCGACCAACTAGGGATACCTAACTCCTGATACTCTCACTCTCAAATCTGATGAGACAGAAAGCCAGAAAGAAATGTCATAGTTGGGTGATTCCCTGACCTGTGCTCACAGCCATTTGCTTCATCAGAGCGCTGTTCAGTCAAGTGTTCTTTATCAGTTTATTCCAATTGTTTTCATTCACTATGATGTCACAACCAAGCACTTCACATATTCGACCTCGCCATACATTTACCACAGATCAGGTACTGGAAATATTGAAAAGATGGTCAGTTAATACTGAATAAGATAAAGAACAGCCAGATTGTGAGCAGCAAACATTTGCCCCTACGTGAAAGGGGGAGCTTGACCAAGTTTATCTCAGTGGCTGACTGTTGGACGCGTGCCAAGTGGCTGAACAGTGCTCAGTGCGTCTCTCGCACACACATAGGCCCTTGAACAAGCTTAGTGTTGTTGGCTCTGGGCCAACTTTCAGTGACTATCACACAGTGAGAGAGGCATTATAGGGAGCAACTAGCAGTCACAAGATAATGAATGAACTGCAAGCCCAGCTAGCTAGCTTGCCATGAATTGAGGTCGAAGAGGATGTGGCTGACTGACACGTGTCAGAGGTCTGCTGCAGATATGAGTTGGAGTGGCGAGCTGCACTCATAGGCCCTAGCAACATTGCTGTCCAGGTTATAGAGACCCACAGGCAAGTGAATGACTGTTTTCATCGAAAATATTGCTTTCAACAGTGAGAGTGAAAGGGATGTATGTGCATGTGTGTGTGCGTGCGCATGTGTGTGTGTGTGTGTGTGTGTGTGTGTGTGTGTGTGTGTGTGTGTGTGTGTTCCCTTTTTCTTTCTTTCATGTGTGTACAAGTGCGGCGTAAGAAAGTGTGTGTGTGTGTGTGTGTGTGTGTGTGTGTGTGTGTGTGTGTGTGTGTTCCCTTTTCATGTGTGCCAGTGGGGTGTAAGCAGGTTGGTGTGTGTGTGTGTGTGTGTGTGTGTGTGTGTGTGTGTGTGTGTGTGTGTGTTTTTTTTCTGCATCACCTCATTAGTCATATCACTAATTATTCCTCTGAATGTTGTTTCAGGAGTGCTGGTGAACAAGGATGATTTCCAGTCTGTGGACTTCTTCCAGCTCTTTTTCTGCTGTTGGGGTATATTGATCTATTGCTTTTTTTTTTTTTTCATTTTTCTGTTGGATATTACATATTTTATGGTCTTTATTTTGTGAGTGGAGTATTTTTCCTTCTTTGTTCAGAGTTTGATTGCATGCTTTCGTCTTTTTTATGTTGACACTAAAGATAGCATTCAATTTTTTTGTTTTTTGCATTTTTTTGCACTTGAAATTATCAAAAATTTCAAATTGTTGTTGTCTAACCATTAATAACATTCTATGATTTAACAAAACTACAGTTTATATTTCCTCCATTTCCAAAAAAAACAGCATGAGAATTGGTTGCTTAGTTCCAGAGATATCCACATTTCACACATGCTGGTGTGAAATAAGAGATTTTCTGAAAAATGGCTGGCGATGGGATTTATGCAAAATAGAAAGTCTGGCAGTGAAAGGGTTAAGGGAAGCTGTTGTGGTTGACAGGTTAGTGGCTATGTGATTTAACCCCTACGGCGCTGACGGCGCATTTCTGCGACCACATGGCTCACCGCAGATATCGCTGGCATGAGACCCAACTAGGGTTACCTGACTCCCGATACTCTCACTCTCCAAGTTGATGAGATAGAAAGCCAACTATAAATGTTATAGGTGGGGGATTCCCTGACCTGTGCTCACAGCCATTTGTTTTGTCAGAGCACTGTTCAGTTTAGTGTTTTTATCGATTTTATATTGATTGTGTTTCCATTCACTATGAGGTCACAACCAAACACTTCACATACTTGACCTTGCCGTACATTTACCACAGATCAGGTGCTGGAAATATTGAGTAGACAGTCAGTTGATCCAGATTCAGATGAAGAAGACCCAGATAGTGACCAGGAAACATTATGGGATAGTGAGAGCTTGACCGAATTACTGCAAAGTGAGGCATTGGATGCATTCCAAGTGGTGGCGAGAGAAGAGAAGACAAGAGATAAGACCGGACGCAGGCCCAGCACGTGTACCCAGTGTTTTGATGTTGAGCCAACCAGCAGTGACTGACAGTTGAAAGTGTATGCGAGGGGGCGAGCAAGATGAATAGCTAAGACTAGTAAAAGGCAATGAACTTCAAACACAGCTGGCTTGCAGGTTGAGGTTGAAGGGGGCATTTCCAACTGACACATGTCAGAGGTGAGCAGCATAGATGAGTTTGAATGAGAATTATGATCTGCTTGAATGGCTCCCCAGGTTCCAGAGACCAACAAGCAAGTTAATGACTTTGTTTTCATTTAAAAAATATTGCTTTCAACAGTGAGAGTGAAAGGGATGTGTGTGTGTGTGTGTGTGTGTGTGTGTGTGTGTGTGTGTGTGTGTGTGTGTGTGTGTGTTCCCTGCTATTGGAGTAATTGGATTTATGCTTGTTTCTTCCATTTTTCTGTTGGGTATACCATACTTTCTGGTCTTAATTGTGAGTGGAGTATTTTTTTCTGCCCTTCTTGAGAGTTTGTTGGCATGTTTGTTTGTTTTTACGTTGAGAAGAAAGATAACATTCATTTTTTTTATTTTGCATTTTTTTGCACTTGAAATTATTAAAAGTGTGAAATTGTTATTGACTAACCATTATGAACATATTATAATATAATAAGAACAATACAGTGTATCTCCTCCATTTTACAAAAGAATAGCATGAGAATTGGTTGTCTATTTCCAGACATATCCATGTTTCATATATGCTGATATGAATAAGAGTTTTTTTTTTTAGAAAATGGCTGGCGATGGGGATTAATGTAAAATAGAACCTCTGGTGGTGAAAGGGTTAAAGGAAGCTGTTGTGGTTGACAGGTCAGTAGCTATGTGTCTGAAGGGAAGCTGTTGTGGTTGACAGGTCAGTGGCTAGGTGATTTAAGGCAAGCTGTTGTGGTTGATAGGTCAGTGGCTATGCGATTGAAGGGAAGCTGTTGTGGTTGACAGGTTAGTGGCTGTATGATGGAAGGGAAGCTATTGTAGTTGACATGTCAGCTGCTGTGTGATAGAAGGGAATCTGTTGTGGTTGACACGTCAGTGGCAGTGTGATTGAAGGAAAGCTGTTGTGGCTGACAGGTCAGCTGCTATGTGATTGAAGGGCAGCTGTTGTGATTGACAGGGTAGTGGCTGTGTGATTGAAGGGAAGCCGTTGTGATTGACAGTTCAGCTGCTATGCGATTGAAGGGAAGCTGTTGTGGTTGATAGGTCAGTGGCTAGGTGATTGAAGGGAAGCTGTTGTGGTTGACAGGTCAGTGGCTAGGTGATTGAAGGGAAGCTGTTGTGGTTGACAGGTCAGTGGCTAGGTGATTGAAGGGAAGCTGTTGTGGTTGACAGGTCAGTGGCTAGGTGATTGAAGGGAAGCTGTTGTGGTTGACAGGTCAGCTGCTGTGTGCGGATGTGATCCAGCCCGGCCTGTTCAGCTGCAGCCCATCCTGGAAGACTTCATGGACTTGGACAGTGTGCCCGGTGACTCACCACTTGTCTGTCTGTCTGTCTGTCCTTCATCAACAGTGTGCCCAGTGACTCACTGCTCGTCTGTCTGTCTGTCTTGTCTGTCTGTCCTTCATCAACAGTGTCACCAGTGACTCACCACTTGTCTGTCTGTCTATCTGTCTGTCTGTCTTGTCTGTCTCCTTCATCAACAGTGTCACCAGTGACTCACCACTTGTCTGTCTGTCTGTCTGTCTTGTCTGTCTGTCCTTCATCAACAGTGTCCCCAGTGACTCACCGCTTGTCTGTCTGTCTGTCTGTCCTTCATTAACAGTGTGCCTGGTGACTCGCCACTCGTCTGTCTGTCTGTCTGTCTGTTCTTCATTGACAGTGTGCCCAGTGACTCGCCACTCGTCTGTCTGTCTGTCTGTCTGTCCTTCATTGAGAGTGTGCCTGGTGACTCGCCACTCGTCTGTCTGTCTGTCTGTCTGTCTGTCCTTCATTGACAGTGTGCCTGGTGACTCGCCATTCGTCTGTCTGTCTGTCTGCCTGTCCTTCATTGACAGTGTGCCCAGTGACTCACCACTTGTCTGTCTGTCTGTCTGTCCTTCATCAACAGTGTCACCAGTGACTCACCCTTGTCTGTCTGTCTGTCTGTCTGTCTGTCCTTCATCAACAGTGTGCCCAGTGACTCACCGCTTGTCTGTCTGTCTGTCTTGTCTGTCTGTCCTTTATCGACAGTGCGCCCGGTGACTCACCACTCATCTGTCTGTCTGTCTGTCTGTCTGTCTGCCCTTCATAACAGTGTGCCCAGTGACTCACCACTTGTCTGTCTGTCTGTCTGTCCTTCATCGACAGTGTGCCCGATGACTCGCCACTCTTCTGTCTGTCTTTCACAGACAGTGTGCCCGGTGACTCACCACTCATCTGCCTGTCTGTCTGTCTGTCTCTCAGTCTGTCCTTCATGGACAAACATTTGAGCAGGGGACTAAATACTCTTCTGTCCATCTGTACACATCTGTGGTACCTTGTCTACAGAGAGAGAAAGAGAGAGAGACGTGCAAAATGAAACTCAAGTTTAGACTCCTGAATTTGAAAAAGTCATGAATAACCTGTACCATCTGAATAAAGCTAGAATATCTTATAGACAGTAAGAGAACTATATCAGTTCTTTAAGTCTTGTACCATGCAAAGAGGTGTTATTAGAATTATGACTCATTAAGGATCATCTTGGAACAGAAAGAGAAAACTGACATCAGGTCAAGGTAAAAGAAGATAAATGCAGTCATAACATTATTGGTTCTCAGAAAATGAAGGCAGTTTCATCTGTCGTCTTTTCTGTCATAGAAGTACCACCTGACAACTGAAATCATTAATACTTAATGGTAGCATAGTGTCTACAGAATTGTTGATTATATCCCACAGTGCTGGTATTGTTTGGTAGAATTGTTCAGCATATCTGACATATGGTGGCATTGTGCAAGCAGATTTGTTGACCACATGCGACATATGGTGACATTGTGCATGCAGATTTGTTGACTACATGTGACAAAATGCATGCAGTTTTGTTGACCACATGTGCCATATGGTGACATTGTATGTACAGATTGTTTACCACATTTGACATACGGTGACATTGTATTTGTGGATAGTTGACATCATGTGATATTTGGTGACATTGTATGTACAAATTGTTGACCACATGTGACATATGGTGATAATGTATGTACAGATTGTTGACCACATGTGACATATGGTGACATTGTATGTATGGATTGCTGACCACATGTTGCCATATGGTGAAATTTTTCATGCAGATTTGTTGACCACATGTGCCATATGGTGACATTGTATGTATGGACTGTTGACCACATGTGACGTATGGTGACATTGTGTGTACAGAGTGTTGACCACATGTGACACATGATGACATTATATGCATGGACTGTTGACCACATGTGACACATGGTGATATTGTATGTATGGATTGTTGTCCACATGTGACATTTAGTGATATTGTATTTGTGGATTGTTGACGTGTGACACACATGTAAGTATGGATGTTGTCCACATGTGACATTTAGTGACATTGTATGTAAGTACATGTTATTGTGATGTTGTAAGTACACATGTGACATTTATGACATTGTATGAACAGATTGTTGACAACATGTGACACATGGTGACATTGTATGTACGGATTGTTGACCACATGTGACTTACAATGACATTGTAAGTATGGATTGTTGTTCACATGTGACATATACTGATACAGTTACATTGTATGTACAGATTGTTGACCACATGAGACATATAGTGACATTGTTCGTGCAGAATTGTTGACCATATGTGACATATGATGACAGTGTGCATGCCGAATTGTTGACTGGGAATGACTTGCAGCGACATTATGTGTACAGATTTGTTACCATGTATGATGAATAGCATCATTGCATGTGCAAAATTGTCGACCATATGTTACATATGGTGACATTGTGTGTGCCGAATTGTGGACGACCACATGACATATGGTGACATTGTGTGTGCAGAATTGTCGGCCATGTTTGACACATGCGTCATTGTGTGCGGCAATTGTCGACCATATGTGACATATGGTGACATTGTGTGTGTGTGCAGAACCACTTGTTGACCACATGTGACATATGGTGACATTGTGTTTGCAGAATTGTCGACCATGTGTGACATATGATGACAATGTGCGTGCAGAAATTTGTTGACCATGTGTGACATATGGTGACATTGTTGTGGCAATTTTGTTGACCATGTACAGTATATAAACAATACACCTGTCACGTGCAGACAGCTGACCATGACCTGCAGTCATCTCGAACATTGTGTGTGCAGTTCCTTGACCATGTGTGACATATGGTGTCATTGTGTAATGCAGAATTGTTGACCATTTTTACAAATCGTGACATTGTTTGCCTGATTTGTAATCCAAGAGTGACGTCTGACACTAATGTCAAGATTAATGTTCTAACCGGTGTGACATATGGCCCCACAGCAGTGCAGATTTCTGAGTATGTGTCCTCATCTGTTGGTGTTGTGCATGTGGCCCTGAGAGACCATTGACTGACATATGTTCTCCATCTGTTGGTGTTCTCTGTGGCCCTGAGAGCACCACTGACTGACAATGTTCTCCATCTGTTGGTGTTCTCTATGGCCCTGAGAGCACCACTGACTGACGATGTTCTTCATCTGTGGTGTTCTATGGCCCTAAGAGCACCCCTGACTCTCTGACATTGTCCTTCCATCTGTTGGTGTTCTCTAGGGCCCTGAGAGCACAGCACCCCTGACTCTCTGACAATGTTCTTGCATCTGTGTTTGCAGATTGTTGACAACATGTATGACTCTGACAATGTTCTGTGGGTATTCTCTGTGCAGAATAATGGCACCCCTGACTCTCTGACAATGTCCTATGGCCCTAAGAGACCATGTATGACTCTCTGACAATGTTCTGCAGATCTGTTGGTATTCTCTATGGCCCTAACAATACCCCTGACTCTCTGACAATGTCCTATGGCCCTAAGAGCACCCCTGACTCTCTGACACACTTGGATCTGTTGGTATTCTCTGTGGCCCTGACAGCACCCCTGACTCTCTGACAATGTCCTATGGCCCTGATGGCAAATCCTGACTCTCTGACAATTTGTCCTATGGCCCAAACGGACACCCCTGACTCTCTGACAATGTCCTATGGTATGGCTCCACACGGCACCCCTGACTCTCTGACAATGGTCCTATGCCTGAGAGCACCCCTTCTCTGACAATGTCCTATGGCCCTAACGGCACCCCTGACTCTCTGACAATGTCCTCTTTCATCTGTTGGTATTTTCTGTGGCCCTAACGGCACCACTGATTCTCTGACAATGTCCTATGGCCCTAATGGCACTCTGTTGGGTTCTCTGTGGCCAATGAGAGCACCATGGCACTAACGAGCACCCCTGACTCTCTGACAATGTCCTATGGCCCTAACGGCACCCCTGACTCTCTGACAATGTCCTATGGCCCTGAGAGCACCCCTGACTCTCTGACAATGTCCTATGGCCCTAACGGCACCCCTGACTCTCTGACAATGTCCTATGGCCCTGAGAGCACCCCTGACTCTCTGACAATGTCCTATGGCCCTGAGAGCACTCCTGACTCTCTGACAATGTCCTATGGCCCTGAGAGCACCCCTGACTCTCTGACAATGTTCCTCCATCAGATGCTGTTCTCTTTGGCTCTGAAACAACCCAAGATTCTCTAACAGCGACCCTCCATCTGTTTTGTGTTTTTCTGTGGTTGTGGTTGAGAGCACTCCTGTCTCTCTGACAGTGGCCCTTTATCTGTTGGTTATCTTTGGCCCAGTGAGATGGGGAAGGATGTTGTCCTCTAATCTTTTCTTCTGTCTGTCTTTCTGTTCTTCGTCCTTCAGACACTGTGGTCTGCAGGGTTGGGTTTTGCCAGGCTCACTGATGTGGGAACAGTATCATGCCATCTTTCTGCTCTTGGTGGAAGTGAACAGGTCATCATAAGATCTGGTGGTTTGTCTGACTGTTATGGACTACCTCATTTATCATATGATCTTGGTACTAGACATTGAAGACCTTGCTGTGCTCTTTCATCTCCGGGGTTGGGAGTCTGTGGAATTCTGCAGTGACCCTCCAGGCTTTTTCACATGTATACAGAAATATGGAGATTACGAAAGAACGCTTGAGTATGATTCTCTGCATTATGGAGAATGACTTGTGAGTTGACAATGCAGTGACAGTACTGATGTGGCCCTTTGTGATTGGCTGGGCTATAAGCAGCATTACCTTTCCTTGCATTATGGAGATGTTCTTGTCACACCCAGTGGGGTTTTGTTACTTAAGCATTATTATTGTCGATAATTATCCGGCAGGATCCCTCAGATTCCAGTCCTTTTGTGATGTTGGCTCCGTAGTGCTTGAAACTCTTGATGCTGCCAGCTTTTTTGCCTTTCACTTGGGGCCTGTCTTACTCACTTAGACCAAACTTATGATACATGTATTTGTTTTGATGTCAGGACTCAGTGGATGTGGCAATTAACATTGTGAATATGCAGGCACATTAACATACTGAACATCAAGGATGCAGCCAAACACACATGAATAAAAATCACCTGTTTTTATTTGAAGAATCTGAGGTACATGTGTGTAGTTTTGGAGAATTCAAGTTTGTTTGTATTTGGAGAGATCAAGATTTGGGAAGGTTTGGGGAAAGCCAAAGTTGTATTGGAAACATGAAATTGGAAACCTTGTGTGTGTGTTTGAAAGGTCAAGTCAGTGTATGTTTGGAAAGGCCAAGCTTTTTGTTGTTTGAAAGGTTTAGTTTGTGTATCTTTTGAAAGGTCAAGTCTGTGTGTGATTAGAAAGGCCCTGTTTGTATGTGCTTGGAAAGACAATTGGTAAGGACAAGTTTGTTTGAAAAGGCCACATTTTTGTGTGTCAGAAAGGCAAAAGTTGTGTTCAGGGGTGTTGGAAATACCAAGGTTGTGTGTTTGTTGGAAAAGAAGTGTGTGTGTGTGTGTGTGTGTGTGTGTGTGTGTGTGTGTGTGTGTGTGTGAAGAAGTTTGTTCACTTTTGAAGGTTAAATTTCAAAGTCTACACAGTTTAAGTTTATGCTACCACTGACTTTAATTCCATAGGTTAGACATCTAGAGGTGTTTTTTGTGTGGTCTTTTTTAAAGTTAAATGAATAAGATTGAAAAAACAAAAAACAACAACAAAATACAAGAAGTGTGTTCTGCATTTTCTGATGCAGAGATGGTGAAGAATATTCTGAAAATTCAGGTTGATTGTGGCATCATGGGGGGAAATTTCCTGATCACATTGAAAAACTGTTTCTTTTTCAAGAATTGGAAATGGTCAAAGCTTAACTATCACAATCAAGTCATATGGTGGGGAAAAAGTTGAAAATGTTCCCGTAATAGATCCAGAATGTCCAAACACGCAAATGATCTATGATAGTCAAGATTCAATCCAAGCAGTTTGATTGTCTCTGTCTGTCTGCAAGAGAACACACATAACTTTGGATGATATTTGTCACAGTCTGTGGGGTGGTCTGAATATAGGGTCACAATGTACAAAATTTATGAAGTCATTTGACGTTTCTAGATGGACAGTTGGTGGAAGGATTACAGCAGAGTTTTTACAGGGAATGGAATTGGACTTGAAGGATTCTCTGTCCACTCTTGAACAATGTTTTCATGGTAATGGGTTTCTTTGCTTCTTCTGCAGAACACAGGGGACATGCTAGATCCACTGGTAGGTGGTGGTTACAGCACCGACACAGTCCACCCCAGGATGGGCACTACATGGGATGCCCCCCTCCCCAGCACCAGCACTGTCTGCAGGCAAGACAGGCCTGTGTCAGTGGACCCGGTCACTGCCAGAAAGGCTCTGCTTCCCTCTGACCCAGCCTTACCTGTCACCAACACTTGGACCAGCCCACCTGGCCACCTCAACACTGCTGTTGCAATGGATTTGGATGTCCACACCAGTGAAAATGGCATGTCACTGCCAGTGCTCACATTACCTGCTGAAAGTACTGGGGCATTGCATCAAAAAGCTGCGCTGCAGCAGATTAAGAACCATGAACATGCCACTGATACAGTGAACTTGAGTACATTGGGCTTAATGCTTTCAAGTGATTTACCTAAACCATCATACCTTCAGCATTCCTCATCATCTGTGGGACCACCTAGTGTAGAAAGAAGGCTGACTGCACAGGTAGAAACCCATGGTGTGAACAGTCCATCCCCTGTTCATCAGTCAGCAGGGGACTAGTGCCACCTACCCACAAAGCAGAACCAGTGACCACAGCTGCTACCCTCTTCCACTTACCTGTAAACAATCGGTTCGCTGTGCCTCAGGTACATGGATTTTTTTTTCGAGTAAGTTAAAATGATTGATTGTATAGAGACAATTCAAGCTTGTCTGTGATTATCTTTATATATATATATATATATATATATATATATATATATATATATATATATATATATATATATATATGTATTTAAGATAAAAAATACACAAAAGTTTTATAAACCCACCTGGTCGCCCCATAGTCTCTAGTGTTGGAGGACCTACTGAAACTCTTTCTAAACTGGTTGATTATTGGCTTAGAGACTATGTCACCCGCTTAACTAGCTGTGTACAGGACTTTGACACATGTGCTAAGACTAGTGAATGAATGGAACACCAAACTGGGTCCTTTTCCCCTAACTACTAAAGTGGTAGCTATTGATGTCGTTATTCTTTGTACCATCATTCTCATGACGAGACAGGAAAATCTGTGGATCTTTTTTTATTGCTTCTACCCTGTGAAAAAGGTCCTCCTGGACCAGTTCTCCTTGAACTTATTAGACATTAAAAAAAATTACTTTCGAAGATTCCATTTACAGACAAAAGTCAAGAACAGCTGTGGGCACCCCCATGGCACCAGCAATTGCCAACCTGTTCATCGTGTGGCTGGAAAGCCACCTACTCGAAATGAGTCCTATGAAAATAAACCCTGAAGAGTGGAAAAGATTTACTGACGACATTTTATTATTGTGGACAGGCACTGAATTGGACCTTGATCGTTTCAGTGACTTTCTGAATTCTTTTCACCCTTCCATCAAATTTACAGTAAATAGCTCCTCTATGAAATAGCCTTCCTTGATATCCTTTGAGAAATTGAGAACAGGTACATAAGCACGAACTGTGTATATGAAACAGACTGAAGTTCATGCATACCTCCATTTTAAATCTTGCATAAATAATGTACCTGGCAGCCAGTTTATATGATTACAATGTGTTTGTTCCAATGTGGCAGATTTTAAAGCTAACAGTGAAGACATGCTCACCACTTTCTACGCCGTGGTTATTCTATGTCCATCCTTCAAAGGGCAAGGCAGAAAGCAGAAAACACCCCAAGATTTAATAAGATTGATTGAGAACTACACTTTTGTGACATCCATGTGCAGACATGTATATTACAGAAAGTAGTGTACTTGTCGGCTTTAGTCTGTCAAAGCTTGGGAAGTTATACAGGGATATTTTTGCATGGAATCAGTGTCAGCATTGTCAGATGAGTGTGCTCCTACCATTCTTTTCAAGTCTAGCATTGGCTTAAACAGGTAATATTGAGAAGAGGAATTTTACTACTTAAAGTGTTTTTACAATATACTTATCTCTCCAAACACTATAGGACCCCCCCCCCCCCCCCCCCTTTACTTATTTGCTTTGTTAGGAAAAGTGAAAAGTGAGCTAGTTTGAAAATGGCGCATTGATGTGAACTCATGAAAAGCGATCATTCATACTGCCTAACTGGGTATGGAGATGAGGGTAACTCACTGTTTTCCCAATTTTGTGTTTTGTTTTTTTTTTTTTTGATCCTCAATGTTTCACACCAAGTAGGGATAAGACATTTGTTTAGACAGGTAAATGTATCACGGAACTACTTTGAGTGGTAAAATTCCTTTTAAGCTGCATTTAGAAATTTGTTTCTTTAACTTAACGTCATTTTCACTGTGTATCTTCATTGTGCTTAATGTCAGTGCAACTTAAGGTCTGTCTGACAAACTGGTTTCCTATAGTCAGTGTGTCTGAGTGTGTGTTGCAAGTCACAGATATGTGCTGGAAGAACAGGTCTACTGGAAGAACAGGTCTACTGGAAGAACATGTCTACTGGAAGAATAGGACATATTCCCCATTATTGACCATTCTATGAATAACCCCTCGTTGGGTGCTCATCCCTCAGAATGACTATTATCACACTTGTCTTCCTCTTTTAGCAACTGCCAGCGCTGCAGTTCAAGCCTGTATTATTGTCTGAAGTATTGCAGAGCCTGTTGTATGGATGGTCAGTTGGGTCCTGCAGTCCTGCAGATGGTATGCCCAGCATGGTGCTCATGTCAGTGCTCTGTTGTATGGATGTCACAGCAGTTGTGTTCTGCAGATGGTAAGCCCAGCATTGCTCATGTCAGTGCCTGTTGCCTGTTGATGGATGTCACAGCAGTTGGGTCCTGCAGATGGTGTGTCCAGCATTGCTGATGTTGGTGCCTGTTGTGACAGAAGCCTGTGGGTTGCAGGCCAAACCTGCCTGTCTGCCCAGGAAGCCACGCCCCATAGCTCCTGCTCCTGCTCCCTCACCAACATCCCCTGCTCCCATCTGTGTCTCCATCCCCTTCAAAAAACAATTCCTGCCTGGCTCGCCTCCTTAGGGATGGTGAGTGCAGCTGTTCTTGTGATTCAGTGTGCTGCTTCATTGTCTTGCTAACATTTACTGGTAGATTTACATTAGTTATATACTGTAAATGTCATTGTCATTAGAAATCTTTGAAATAGCCAGGTCATAAACACAGGTAAGAACAATGTATCGTAAAAGGAAGAATGAAAGTGTTGTCACAGCAAGCTTGGTTCCTATATTAAAGGAATGTTCAGCTGCCTGTGCCTTTTCAAACAAAAAACGCATCGACTTCTGCCGTACCTTATTCTTGTCACTGTTCTGAATGAAATGTAGGAGGGCCGTTCTTTGATGACGATGTTCCTTGTGGATTTTTTTTCATGAACAATCCACACAGCCATGGTTGATGCTGATCCTGAGTTCATGTGACTGTAATTTTACATTTCCTAACCAGTAATGCTGGTGTGCATATATGTGTTTCTCAGGCTTGCTGGACACCAGGAGGTAGGGAAAGCATAGAACAAATGGGATCCTGCAGTATTGTCAGGCATAGCTCATAGCATTTCACAGAACGTGGAAGTTTTTTTTTCATGATGATCATTGAGGATGAGGAAGACAATGCTGTGGAATTCTATTCTGGTCTGAGACTACTTTGGCAAGGATGTGGTCTTCACTTCCTGTTCTGTCTGAGCATCAGCTGGGATGAGAGACCCAGATGCTTGCAGTGTCGATCAGGAGTGATGACTTCGTTGATTCTTTCGTTGAAACCTTTCTCTTAACATGGAATTCCTGTCTCTACCATTTTGATTTTTTTTAGAGCACAACCTTTCAACTCCTGTGTGTGCTGGTGACCTGACACAGGGTCACTGAAGCGTACAGCCAGTGCAGACTCCTCTTTACAGTGTGCAGGCCTCTCTCGGCCCTCATGATGGAGTCACCCGTGCTGGGCCTTAGAGTTGCCCCGATGGGTTACATGGCCAGTTCTTTATCGCTCATAGTCGCACTCAACACCAACTGAAAAATGATGTTTTAAAATTGGGGGATATTCAGTTTTGATGCACTGCAGATAGCAGGCATCCTCAAATAATAGATGTTAAATATTAATGTTAGCGCACCACGAAAAAAACGTGGGACAAACGAATCACAAGAGAAAAACACGACATGGTTCGACCTCTTAGGTCTTCTTCAGGCAAGAAACAAAAACAATCACGACAACGAAAATGAAGATAGGCACTTATCTTAGCGCAAGATAGGCGTGAAAAAACGATCCTCATTTTGCAATTAGATCTCAAATAGCAGGTTTTTAATGGTCAAAGTTTTTGAATTACCAACACAGAAATGAAGCGTAGCCTCCCCTGACAGGTGGAATCCTGCAGAATGTTGTTAATTGTTAATGGTGGATGGGCAGAACAGTGTAAGTGTAAGAATGGAGATCAAAGGATGAAATGAATAAAATCTGACAGTGTGATGCCTGTCTCCCATTTGAGCCCACATCATGTTCAGAGCTGGACAGAAGCTGGCTGCTGAACCCTCACAAATAAATACTTTGGATGGGACTGACCGCCGCACCCTCCCAGTCCTCTGCCAGCCACTTCAGCCAGTGCAGGAGGGTGGCAGTTCAGCCCTGTCCACTGTAGGGGTGCAGGTGACCTGACTTAGGCTGGAAATCCCATTACAGAATGTTCACACTTTGCCCTAATCTGACACTGATAAAATGTTGCGTTTGGTTGGTAACTGGCTTTCAGACATATGCTTTGGAGTGATCTTTTCCCTCTTGATTTTTTTTAATAGCAGAGAGAGAGATAGAAAGAGACAGAGAGATGGAGAGAGTGAGAGAGAGAGAGAGAGTGAGAGAGAGAGAGAATGAATTTATAACAATGAAAAGATCTATTTTAAACCTACAATTTGAAATAGCGTTGTGCGTTTGTAGATCTTGTCATCTGATTTAGCTCGTCAGTTATTATAAAGTAGAAGGCAACTTTTCACTTCATTGGTTTCATGGTAAATGTCCAGCCTGTGCATCCAGTCATAAATGGCCTTGATAAGAAAAGACACAGACTGTGAAAACCTGCCCACTGAAATGAAGGGAGCACTCGGTTAAGAGTTGGAGATGGGCATCGCTAAGTGAAGGCAACAAAAAAGGGAGATAATTTGAAGCATGGTGCAAGAAGCCTGATATCTTGGTACCTCTAGGAAATTGCAGTACTGTTCAAGGGTAAGAAAAATTTTGTACAAAATTTTTGTACAAAGGTGCAAATGGTCCTTCTTTGTTTTCTTCAGATTTTTTTTTTCAGCTTTCCCAGTGGTATCAGAATTGGAATTGAGAAGGCCTTCAAGTATTTGAAGCCAAAAAGATAACTGATAAGCAAGATAAAAAATGTTTTTTTAAGAAACTTTCAAAGATGACAATGGACATTGTATCTTCCTCAGCAATTTAAACATGAGCTTATGAAGATGAGAGCTGTACCCTCCTCTTGCCTGCTGCTTTTTTTTTAAAAAATTGAGAAGATGAGATCCCCCTCCCTTCACCCTGCACCCCACCAGAGGCGTTAAGTGGCCCCTGGACCCCGGCAGCAAACTTTTCAGTATTACAAACATTTCTCACTCCCACCCATGAGATTGTTTCAGATAATGTTCAGATGTTGTTTTCAGGCTTCTAGACCCTTCCCATCATGCAGGCCTGTGTCTGGGGCTGTGTCGGGGGCTGTCTGGGCTGTGTGTCTGGGCTGTGGGGCATGTAGGCAGGCTGTGTCTGGGGCTGTTACATGTAGGCCTGTGTCTGGGGCTGTTACATGTAGGCCTGTCTGGGGCTGTTACTGGTGGCTGTTACATGCAGGCCTGTGTCTGGGGCTGTTACATGCCTGCCTGTGTCTGGGCTGTTACATACATGCCTGACTGTGTCTGGGCTGTTACATGTAGGCCTGTGTCTGGGGCTGTTACATGTAGGCCTGTGTCTGGGGCTGTTACATGTAGGCCTGTGTCTGGGGCTGTTACATGCAGGCCTGTGTCTGGGGCTGTTGTTACATGTAGGCCTGTGTCTGGGGCTGTTACATGTAGGCCTGTGTCTGGGGCTGTTACATGTAGGCCTGTGTCTGGGGCTGTTACATGCAGGCCTGTGTCTGGGGCTGTGTTCTGGGGCCTGTGTCTGGGGCTGTTACATGCAGGCCTGTGTCTGGGGCTGTTGTCTGCAGGCCTGTGTCTGGGGCTGTTGTCTGCAGGCCTGTGTCTGGGGCTGTTGTCTGCAGGCCTGTGTCTGGGGCTGTTACATATGCAGGCCTGTGTCTGGGCTGTTACATGTAGGCCTGGGGCTGTTACATGCAGGCCTGTGTCTGGGGCTGTTACATGTCAGGCCTGTGTCTGGGGCTGTTGTCATGCCAGGCCTGTGTCTGGGGCTGTGTTCTGCAGGCCTGTGTCTGGGGCTGTTACTGCAGGCCTGCGTCTGTGTCTGGGGCTGTTGTTGGGGCTGTTACAGGCCTGTTGTCTGGGGCTGTTACATGCAGGCCTGGCCTGTGGCTGTCTGCAGGCTGTCTGGGGCTGTTGCATGCAGGCCTGTGTCTGGGGCTGTTGTCTGCAGGCCTGTGTCTGGGGCTGTTACATGCAGGCCTGTGTCTGGGGCTGTTGCCTGCAGGCCTGTGTCTGGGGCTGTGTGTATGCAGGCCTGTGTCTGGGGGCTGTTGTCTGCAGGCCTGTGTCTGGGGCTGTTACCTGCCTGTGTGTCTGGGCTGTGTACATGCAGGCCTGTGTCTGGGGCTGTTGTCTGCAGGCCTGTGTCTGGGGCTGTTACATGCAGGCCTGTGTCTGGGGCTGTTGCAGACATGCAGGCCTGTGTCTGGGGCTGTACAGCAGTCCTGTGTCTGGGGCTGTTACTGCAGGCCTGTGTCTGGGGCTGTTACATGCAGGCCTGTGTCTGGGGCGACTTCAACGTCCAATCAAACGAGACGGAAGGTTAGGGATTTCCAACACCTGTTAACATTATGGTTCTCGTTTTCTCGTGCCACAAGTTTTCAACAACAATCCCGCCGGCCTTATAACCTGTCACGACACAGGAGCGGACCGGTGTGCTGGCCACGTACATGGATCTTGGTCTCAGCAACCTGGTCTGTATCGCGGCATTCACGGTTGTGCCGACATGCGTGGCCCTTCTCTCTCTCCCGCCAGCAGCGCACTATCTTCAAAGGGGGCTTCCTGGGCCTGTCTGGCCGGGGAATCCTGGCCTGGTTTTTTTCCACACCGCCTGTGTGGTCCGGTGAGTGGTGCGTTGTGTGGTCTGTGGGGGGTGTGGGTGTGTGCGTGTGTGTGTGTGGGTGGTGTGGTTGGATGGTCTGGTGCCAAGGTTCTAACTGTTTGGGGGAAATGGCGGGGGAGGGGGGGGGCGGAGGAGGAGGCGGGATGTTAAGTGTGTGATGTTGGTGATTGGTTGGCCTTGTTTTTCTTACTAA
>JADBJO010003572.1:215000-232500 GCA_016801955.1 Conus betulinus | reverse complement strand
CATTTCTGGAATGCTTTTTTCCTACTTCATTATACGCTCCAGTAACCCCTGAAACAATGGCCGCCCCCCATCCCCATCCCTCCCTCCCCACCACCACCACCACCCCACCCTCCCCCTCATCTTGACGTCCTACATGACGAAACACGGTGTTCAACCACATCACCATCATCATTAAGAACTCCTCCCTCGTTCGATTTCCCGTTTTTATTCTGCCTTCAGACGTCAAAGGAGAAGAAGACCCGTAACTTGCCGCGTTTCCCTACAATTCGTTCTTTCCCGGAAGATCTGTCCGTGCACGCTGATTGGTGGTCTCTCACCACGTCCGCCAGGCGTGAGACCTGTTCAGATGGCCGGGCCGCCCTCTGGGGTGACCACCTATGCCAGCTTTTTTTCTTTTTGTCTACCGTTCAGCAAGGTCGGCCCTCTCTCTGCACGCAGGCTTTGCCCGCGAGCGAACCACCCTGTGTGTGCTTCGGTTTTGACTGTATCAGTCAGTGGCGTAGTTGTTTTGACTGTATCAGTGACGTAGTGGTTTTGACTGCATCAGTGACGTAGTGGTTTTTTGACTGTATCAGTGACGTCGTGGTTTTGACTGTATCAGTGTCGTAGTGGTTTTGACTGTATCAGTGACGTAGTGGTTTTGACTGTATCAGTGTCGTAGTGTGGAGAACAGATGGCCAGACAGTGTACGGAGGTAAGACAGACAGCAACCAGTCAGACCAACAGGTCGTAGCCAAAATGCCTTCAGTGTCGACACTGCAACTCCAGAAAGCAGTGAGGCGAAGATACGGGGTCCTGTCCACCTCTGCAGTTTTGATTCGGCATAAGCACCTCAGCGATTACGCTTTGTTCTGTGTCTCCACAGTCGCGGCAGTCTTTCCGTCACATAACACCCCAACCAAACATCCACCCCTTCCACCCCCACATCCTGTATCCTTACGTCTTTGCATACACGCACGCACACACACACAAGCACGCACGCGCACGCACGCGCGCGCGCGCGCACACGCGCACACACACACACACACACAAATAAAAATAAAGCACCAGCAGCACCTGCAATTCAGAGCAAGGGGGCACTTTGTGCACGGAAACAAGGAATTGTAACCAAGTCCACGGACCTTCAAGACCTTGCGCACTCTCCGGCTTAAGCACGTGACACCGTCATGACTGCTGCAGCAAAATGGGCTGGATTGCGTGACGCCGCAGCCTTTTGCTACAACGGTCTCCATTCAAAATACTTGTTGACCGTTTGTGTGTGTGTGTGTGTGTGTGTGTGTGTGTGTGTGTGTGTGTGTGTGTGTGTGTGTGTGTGTGAAAAATCGATGAATTCTGGAAGCAGATTACTTAAGCTCTCTTAAGGACGTTGTCTGCTTTTGTTACGTTTTTTTTCCTTTTTTTTTCTTGAAGCTGCTGTGTTCTTTCGATGCCACCATCCCTTCCCCCCCCCCTCCCTCCACCCCCCCCCCCCCCCAACAGGGGTAAGAAATAGAAATTGCATTGCCCCCCTTGGAAGGCTGCCAAGCAAGTCATCACGGATGATAATATATGTGACCACAGCTCTCCATCCTATAATGCGATCAACTCCCGGCCGCCAAAAGAAAAAAAACCGTTTACTAACAATGCGACTCACGCAACGAACGGTCAAAACAAACAAACAAACAAACGAACACAAACATGCAAGCGAGCAAACAAACAAAAAGCAACTGGGCATCCCTGCAGTTACTATCATTATCTCCTATTTGAAGTGAAGAATTCTAGCCAAACATTCATTTCCGATTTCAGAAACGATCCGAATGGAAAGGTCGAAGCCTAGCGTCAATAAACTGAAGAACTGATTCAGGTCCGTTTCACAGAATGCCCGAAAGGTCTTTGGGGAGAGAGAGAGAGAGAGAGAGAGAGAGAGAGAGAGAGAGAGAGAGAGAGAGAGAGAGAGAGACAGACAGACAGACAGACAGACAAAGAGGGACAGAGAGAGGCAGAGAAACAGAGTGACGAAGACAGTGACAGAGAGAGAGAGAGAGAGAGAGAGAGAGAGTGAGAGAGAGAGTGAGAGAGAGGGAGAGGGGGAGGGGGCGGGGTGGGCAGAGAGGAATAAATGAACAGTTACACAAGAGCTATGATGGTACACAAAGGAAACGCTTTCTCCACATTCAACAGAGACCTGTTGAAACCGAGAGAAGAATGTGAGTCAATCTCTCAACCAACCACACAAACCCCTTCTCTCTCTCTCTCTCTCTCTCTCTCTCTCTCTCTCTCTCTCTCTCTCTCTCTCTCTCTTCTCTCTCTCTCTCTCTCGCTCTCTCTCTCTCTCTCACTCGCTCTCTCTCTGTGCAAAAGGCGGTCATTTCACCACAGCGCTACCGAACGTGCGAAAACAACAATAACAAAAAACATCAACAACAACGAGAACAACACCGACGGATGCAGTATTGTGCGACTCGCATGTCCACCAGAACAAACTCGCACCACCTACGGGCTGAGCCCAAACTCAAGTCAAACAGATATACCCCTGGCTCTTCGATCCTGGCACTGGAGAGGTCGGAGCGACACAAGACAGCTTTTCTTTTTTTTTTTTTTTTTTTTTTTTTTGAACATCTGATCATCAGCCTGGGGAAACTGGATTGGTTACTTCGAGAAAAAAAACAACAAAAAAAAAAAAAAAAAAAAAAAAAAAAAAAAAACAACCCGTCAACTCAAAACTCACAACACCGGTAAATAATATTAAGCATCCTTCTTAGTAAGATCACACCACTACCATCAACCGACACGAAAGAAAACGAACCAGTCAACCCAATAAACAAACATATGAAAGACATTCATAAAATAAGAACGAGCTAGCTAGCAGACAGGCTTAAGGTAAAAGGGACACAAAGAGGAGAGAGCAGCAGAAGAAGAAGAAGCAGCACGACAGCAAATTACCCAGACGAACAGCAGCGGCCACGACTTCACACGCACGACACTCAAGCACTCCCGGCGGAACGGAACGGACAGGCTGAAGAGAGCGGTCGGCGGCTCCGCATCCAGGTCCAGGTAAATCAGAACCTCACCGATGAATCAGATCCCTCCAGCACTCCACGCGGCGGTCGCCACAGAGGTTCTTCTCCTACACCTCTGAGGGGAAAAAACACCTCGACGATGACTAAGCTGGGTACAAGCAGAACGATATAAAAGAAGAAGAAGAAGAAAAGGGGCGCCAGCGCTACGTACGAGCCTCACCAGGCACCCCCAGACAAGGAGAATGAAGGAAGAGAAGGAAGAAGACGAGGAGGACAGAGAGGAGGAACACGTGTTGCATGTGCAAGCGGCCCACCACCCCCAGCACGGCACCACCAGTCGTCCGCCAGCCAGAGGCATTAGTCCAGGCCTGCAACTCGGACGGGCATCCATACACACACACACACACACACACACACACACACACACACACACACACACACACACACACACACACAAATCCCAGGACGTGAGCCAAGCGTCAATTATTCCAGACAAGGGAACACAACCATTTTGGGCGGGAGGGGAAGGGCGCCGCCGGGGTCAGCGAACCGCTGGAACTGCAATCACAGCACCTCCCTGCGCTGGGTGCACGACGAGTGGAGTCCTGGCCACCAGCAAAGCGGGCGACAGACAGACAGACAGACAGCCTCCACGCCAGGCCCTGGAGAGCAATGCTTCTTCCTCGGGCCAGCGGAGAGAATCCACACCAGCACCACCACACACAGCACAGCACAGCGGAGTACGGCACAGCACAGCACACGCACAGCACGGCACGGCACGCCGAGCCACGCCACGCCACCACACCACCGCGCCCGCCCGCTGCCGCTGACGACGACGATGATACTGGTGGCGCTGTGGAGGAGGAGGAGGAGGAGGCGGCGGCTAGGAGAGAGGCGGCGGTGGTGGTGGTGGTGGTGGTGGTGGTAGTGGCCGTGGTGGTGATGATGCCGTGGTGGTGATTGTGGTGGTGCTGGATGCGACGACGGGCCCTCGTTTTCATCTCAGCCGGGAAAAAAAATCATGAACTGGAAGAGAAGTCGAAAGGGGGAGAAAGAGAGGGGGGATGGGGGTGGGGGTGGGGGAGGGCGTGGGAGAGGTGGTGGCGAGGAGTAAAGGGGGGAGGGTGGGGTGGGAAGTGACCACATGGTGTGACTGACATGTCACTGTGAACTGAACGGACACACATCTTGCCCCACAAAAGATCGGACGACTCCATGTCTCCACTGGACACCTGCTTCCACCGTCATGAAGTCGACGGATTAGGGACATAACTCAAACTTCGCTAAGAATAGAAATATATATATATATATATATTATTCCCCCCCCCCCCCCCCCCCCCCCCCCCCCCCCAGCCAGCTTTAGCTGGACAGATAGCAGGCTCATTGTGCTCATTCCCGTGTCAGTGAGGTCAGGGTTGTGATCTAATCCACGCTGGGCAACGTGTGCTTGCCTGTTAACCGCACCCCCCCCCCCCTTCTCTCCATCCTTGTGAGAGTTCCTCAATTCCCTGCGGGTCTCTCTCTCTCTCCTTTTTTTTTTTTAATCCTTGGCAAACTCTGATAGGTACTACTCCTTCGTCCACGAAGACTTTGACATTCCCGCAACAATGTACACAGACAGCACCCGACAATCTCTCTCTCTCTCGCAGTCATAGGATTTGGGTGGTGGGTGTTTTGTCTTGCTCGTTTGTCCTTTTCCAACCACGCCATGATCATCCACCACAGCTCTGTACACTTTCTGGACTGCTAGGCGGCTGATCGTGATCGCGAGTTCGACCCACTCGTGCATTCGGATTCAAGTTTTCGGCTTGAAAACCCTCTCCGCCTACCCAGCAGTACATAGGAACCTGACTCAGTTCGGGGAAGGTGAAAAGCGGCGGAAGGAGGCGAAACGGGGCTCTTGCCTTCCACCATGCCCTAGACACGGTGAACCTCTCACAGGTCACGGCCCCTGCGGCCAATCAGCAACGGGGGCTTTGACCTTTTGTTCACAGATCGATACAAGAGGTGATTAACGCGCAGGCATGATCGACTCGGCCACACAGCCGGTAACCCAGTCCAGCCCCGTCTCTCCGTGAATTGCACCTGAAAACAGGAGACACACCCCTCACCGACCCCCGCCTCCTCTCCTCTTATTTTAAAAGTCCACAGACACGAACAGCCTCACCGAATCCAGCCTCACCGAATCCTGCCTCACCGAATCCAGCCTCACCGAATCCGCTCCGTCCGCCCCAGGCCTCTCTCCGACCTCGGTCAAAGGAAATGGAACAAACACGTGAGGTTAAGGTGACACCACACTATCCGTTGCTTCTCTGAAATCCTGCGCGCAGACAGTTGCTGAAACGTCTGTTTTTGTTTGTTTCCTTTTCTTTTTTTTTTTTTTTTTTTTTTAATTAATCTTTTTTTTTTTTTTTGGCGGTGGGGGGAGAGGGGAGAGGGGGGGGGGGGGGGGGGGGGGGGCAGAGTCGTCTAAGATGGAACTTCTCGTCTTGGGGACGGTTCTCGTCATCGCTGTCTCCCGTCATTATCGCCCGTGTCGTCATAATCCGCGATGTGCAGGGGATAATTTATCACACGTCTCATGCGTGACATGTGTTGGCGCCTCTCTTTCTCACGGTGTGGTGTGGTGGTGGTGGTGGTGATGGTGCTCTGTGTGTGTGTGTGTGTGTGTGTGTGTGTGTGTGTGTGTGAGTGATGCAGGTCGGTGGAAGTGAGAGAGCACATGCGCAGTCAAAAAACATTCCATTTTACCCATTCAATAAGCGACATTCATTCATCTGAGAGCCGTGGCGCAAGCTGACCTCTTACACCTCGAGGGAAAAAAATCATTATTTATAAAAAAACAAAACAAAACAAAACAACGGCAACAGACGTAATATATCCACGCTTCCGGTGCCAACACACACACACACACACACACACACACACACACACACACACACACAGATATATACCTTTGGAGATAGATACACAGAGAAAATAGATACACAGAGATATAGATACATAGGCAGAGAAAAAGATGCATCGATAAACACACACACACACACACACACACACACACACACACATATCGATTCACCACTGATAGATCAGCAAGACCACAGGATAAAATCAGACGACCACAGAGTGACAGAGAGAGAGAGAGAGAGAGAGAGAGAGAGAGAGAGAGAGAGAAGAGAGAGAGAGACTGACACCAAGCTGCTAGAGCTTTGACGGTGTTCCAGTACAGACAGTGACCAGTATCTTTTGGTCCGAGTCCTCAGCACCTCGTCGGAACTAACGTTACGAAGATCAAGGATCCTGAGAACACTTCACTATCGATCACCTTCCATGACACCCACATACAGAAACCACTCTCGCATCTGTTGTCGTAAAACTATAAATGGTCAAAACACTGGTACTGTTTCACAAGACTCGAGAGGGACTCGAGACTCGAGACTGGTTTATGATTAGCGGGCAGTACAGAAATTAATTGTTCGACACACACACACACACACACACACACACACACACACACCCACACACATACACACGCACACGAACGTTGTTCCTCTCCCCCTCCACGTCTTTTGCCTCCCCCCCCAGCCCCCCCCCCCCCCCCCCCCCCACTCCTTCCCGTCTCTTTCATTTCTCTCCCTGCCTCTCCCCCTTCCTTCTGTCTCCAACCTTCTGTCTCCAACCTCTTTCTCCCTCATCTCTCGAGCACGCACCTGCACCCCAGTAAAACGACGACCTTCTTTTAAAAAAAAAAATTCTGCTGCTGAATCAAGCACTCGCCGTGTGTTGCAATATGCATCAATGAGAACATTGTTGTAATATGCATCAATGCCAACAATCACACACGTAAACACTCCCTACTCCCACCCCACCGCCCGCACGTCAGTCAGCCAGTTACTCCCACACTCCAGCCGTTCACTGCCGCTCTGGTAGGAAAACAACACACGATAAAACATTGTGGGCGAGGTCGATAACATCACAGGAATGAGCAGAACAATATCATGGGAGTCAGCTAAAAAAGAGTGGACGCACTTAGATGTACAGCCATTTATTGAAGAACATCAAGTAACAAAGGGAGAAAAACAGGATGACCAAAACAAATAAATATACAGATAAATGAGACGATCAGCTTACATGAACAGCAAGTTGATAAATAACATAAAAGTAACCCCCCCCCCCCCCCCCCCCCCCCCCCCCAGATTAACATAGCAAATAAACACACAGATATATGAGATGATCCGCTATATGAACGGCAATTTAATAAATAACAAAGGGGAAGAAAAAACAAACAGAATTAGCATAGCAAATAAACACACAGATAAATGAGACGATCCAATTTATGCCATTTACAACCTTCCACAGGGGCAGTGTCATGGCGCTCATCTTTTTCAATGTCAGTTCCTTAATCAGTTGTTACAGCAACGACAACGGATTTCTTAAAACGCGCAAAAATTCCTTGCAAATCTCTGTCCTCCTCAAAACCTTGCATGAAAACTCTATATCTCTATTTCTCTTTCCGAGGAACTTATTAAAAAACAAACAAACAAACAAACAACAACAACAACAACAACACAACAACAACCACAACAACCACCACCACAACAACAACAACAACCCCAGCTGGTGGACCTGGACCCTTCTCTGAGCAAGATGCCCACGGAAAAAACGAGTCTGCTGTAAAGCGTTCATGTCTGACAACATCGTGTAAGTCCCAACAATTCGTAAGAACAGAGGATGAGAAGGGTCGCCCTGGGTGGCCCCCAGGGGCCAGATCGCTTGCTTGCCCTTGGGGACTGGCCACCAGCACACAGATCCCCGCAAAATCGGGTAATAACAATCACAATGCTTAGGGTAATCATGGAGGACACAATGACGTCTACGGTTGTGAAGGCGTGCTGAAAGGAAAACAAAAGAACGTGTTTGCTGAGACTCGATCTGACGTTTCGCGAATGGTCGGTCAGACGATAAACATCGATATTTCGGTCACTCCCTGTGGTCCGTCCCTGTGTTGACCCTTGATCTCTGCTTCAGGGACACCTTGAAGGTCAGGACAACTGATGACGCCTTTTGACGAGTTAACCTGCTTGTGCGGAGACCCACCGATCCCCTGTCAACCAGAACTTAGCAGCACTCCCGGACTGGCGTTGTGACTAGCATTCGATGAAGAAAAAAGCCGTTCAGAAAGCCTTTTGATGGATTTAGGGTCAGTACCAAGACCACGGAATCCTGTGTGGACAGCCCACGGGCGAAGAAAGGTTTGCCCTCCTCAGATCTTTCCATCGCCAGCCATGACAGCCAGCAGCCTGTCTTTGTTCTGGCTTCCCAGTGCGAACCACTGTCAAGATCGTCAGTCCTTGAGCGGTGTCCTTTAGCTCTCCTGTATGATTGTTAGTCCTTCAGCGGTGTCCTTTAGCTCTCTCCTGTATGATTGTTAGTCCTTGAGCGGTGTCCTTTAGCTCTCCTGTATGAATGTTAGTCCTTGAGCGGTGTCCTTTAGCTCTCCTGTATGATCGTTAGTCCGTGAGCGGTGTACTTTAGCTCTCCTGTATGATCGTTAATCCTTGAGCAGTCTCCTTTAGCTCTCCTGTATGATTGTTAGTTCTTGAGCGGTGTGACCTTTAGCTCTCCTGTATGATTGTTAGTTCTTGAGCGGTGACCTTTAGCTCTCCTGTATGATCGTTAGTCCTCGACAGGTCTCCTTTAGCTCTCCTGCATGATCGTTAGTCCTTGAGCCGTGTCCTTTAGCTCTCCTGTATGATTGTTAGTCCTTGAGCTGTCTCCTCCTTTAGCTCTCCTGTATGATCGTTAGTTCTTGAGCGGTGTCCTTTAGCTCTCTTGTACGATCGTCAGTCCTTGAGCGGGCCCCTTTAGCTCTCTTGTATTATCGTCAGTCCTTGAGCGGTCCACTTTAATTCTCCTGTACGTCGTTAGTCCTTGAGCGTGCTCTCCTGTACTTTAGCTCCTGTACTGTACTTACTGCCCCCCCCCCCCCCCCCCCCTTGGGCTGACAGTGGTTGTGGAAGGGAGGGGGGTTGTGGGAGTGAAAATCGAAAAAAAGTCATTTTGTTTGAAGTGACATTTTCTTCCTACGTGACCCACCCCACCATGGAGTCCAACTAAGGGGCCAGGGTCAAGAAATTCATGTCTTGACCCCTTCCAGAGAGAGATACGACAAACAGAAACACCAACCCGGCCCCATCCCCCCTGACCATGCCCAGCTCCTGGGGAGAGAAAGCGTAGCACTTCCGGGGCTTAACTTGACCAGCCGGGGAACTGCCCATCTTGATCCAATCCCACAAAGGGGGTGGAGGGGGGGGGGGGGTTAGTCTACTGGTACTCCTGGGCCAATGTGTACCTCCTGTCTAGGAAAGGTCTAAGCCAGAGATGTGTTGAGAGTACCTGCTATCTCGATCTCTAGGACCTCATTCCCCCCTCCATCACAGGTCGCACAGCACGGCAAACGCGGCGGGTCTAAACGAAACCCACAGCGAAAAGAAGAACGTGGAAAAGAAGGCTAAAAAACAGGACTGGAAAAAAATACCAACGATCGATTGAGAAAAACACGAAAAGGAACTGGTTAGGAAAAAACAAACAAACAAACAAACAAAACCCAGGACTTCACTCTGTCAGGACCCCCACCTTTGAGCATCTCTGACATGGGAGACCCTACCAGGGGCATCAACTCCAACCACGTTGCGTTTAAGGCCGGTCAGCAACCTGGCTGTGGAGGCCTTGAAACGTTGTGGGAAAGCTGTAGTTCCATTCAAGCATTGAGACCCCCTGTCGGCCAGCCTTCAGGGATCACTGCACCACGTAAGCCCTCCGACCACGCCAAGGTCGTATCCCCCCCCCCCCCCCCCCTCCACTCCACCTAGTTGGGATACATTCTCTTCACTCCAGTCTTTTTCCCCCCATGACGATGGGAACTGGGACGGTGGTGGTCACCATGACTACCGTAGAAGGCTTCATTCTCCCGCCACTCTTCTTGCCTTGATCTTCACCACCGATCACAGTCCAGGACTTTTCACGGTCCACTGATCGGCAACGGCACCGTGCCCCCTAACCCCTCCCTCCCTCCCCCCGTGCCGTGATCCTTCCGTGCCGTGATCGTCACGGTCGCGCGCGTCCTCAGATCTTCCACTACTTAGAGGTCGGCCAACAAGCACGGGAAGCGGAAAGTCTGGTATGGAAGACCTCTTTGTTCTTGTCCAGTGTGTGTGTGTGTGTGTGTGTGTGTGTGTGTGTGTGTGTGTGTGTGTGTGTGTGTGTTGTTCCCCACGGCCGATCAATCCACGGCCTTCAGATCCGAGACCCACGCCCAGGCACGAACGGCCACTGCCGAGCTGATGAGGCGTGGGACATCGCCGGACCTCCAATCCTCCGCCAGAATGATCTGGTTTTTTTCGCGCGGCCATCATGCCACACAAAGGTCAGCGTTACCATGGATGGTGTCTTCCTATTTTTCGCCGCTGGTACTTTCGCCGCGCATGTACTTCGCCTCAAAAGCGCGGCATATTTGACTGGATTAAAAAAAAAAAAAAAAAAGCAAAAGTTTTCTCCGGTGTGTAGTGTGTGTGTGTGTGTGTGTGTGTGTGTGTGGTGTGTGTGTGTGTGTGTGTGTGTGTGTGTGTGTGTGTTTTGCGTGTGTTCATATGTTTATCCGCCACAACGCGTCAAGATTATTTCTTCTTCTTCTTCTTTTTTAGTTTTAAAGTGCAGGTCGTGAAAGCAGAGGTAGCGGCAGTACTGGCAGCGACAGTACTGGCAGCAAACAGTGCAGGTCGTGAGTACAGGTCGCCCTACGGACATGCAGGGAGTCCCTAAGGCTCTTGGCCCCGCCGTTGGAGGCGACGCTGGAAAGACAGCGCTGATTCCAGCGGGATGTAATGACCACCATTTCAGTGTCGTTTCCTGTGCTTCTCTCCATGCTGCTGTCCCCTCGCACTGTAGGCCCGTCATCACTTGTCCGCATGTACTCTGCGTCAGCGTGGGGAGAAAAGAAAACATCGCCGGACTGTATTGCAGGCCACACGCCGCAATTACGATTTTGCACTTAAACACTACACAATGCACAGATTTGCACTAAAAAACATTATATAATGCATAGATTTGCACAAAACCACTATATAACGCACAGATTTGCACTAAAACACTATACAATGCATAGATTTGCACTTATACACTACATAATTGATTTGCACTAAAACACTACATAATGCACAGATTTGCACTAAAACACTACATAATGCAATGATTTGCACTTAAACACTACATAACGCATAGATTTGCACTTAAACACTACATATAATGCATAGATTTGCAGTAAAACACTATATAATGCATAGATTTGCACTAAACCATACATAGATTTGCACTACATATATAATGCATAGATTTGCACTACACACTATAAAGCACTATATATAATGCCTAGATTTGCATTAAAACACTACATAATGCATAGCTTTGCACTAAAACACTCTATAATGCATAGCTTTGCACTAAAACACTCTATAATGCATAGATTTGCACTAAAACACTGTATAATACATACATTTAAACTAAAGCACTTATAATGCACACTAAAACACTATATAATGCATAAATTTGCACTAAAACACTACATAAACGCATAGATTTGCACTAACACTCTATATAATATATGCATAGATTTGCACTTAAACACTATATAATGCATAGATTTGCACTTAAACACTTCATAATACATAGATTTGCACTTAAACACTATATAATGCATAAATTTGCACTAAAAACACTATATAATACATAGATTTGCACTAAAACACTATATATGCATAGATTTGCACTAAAACACTATATAACGCATTGATTTCACTAAAACACTATATAATGCATAGATTCACACTCAAACTGTATCTATTCACAACTGCAAATCTAACCATCGTTAATCGCCTATGGAGTGCTACAGGGTTCTGTCCTTGGCCCAGTTTTGTTTGTTTTGTATATATACACCCTTGTCTGATATCATCTCATCTCACTCTGTTCTGTCTCACTCTTTTGCAGATGATACTCAGTTACAAGTCTGCAGAACCCAGCCATGTCAATGAGCTGGTTCAGTCAATACAAGCATGTATTCAGGATGTTAAATCATGGATGACATTTAACAAACTCAAGTTAAACGATGAGAAAACTGAAGCTTTAGTCATTTCTTCATCAAGAACGTCACTGTCTGCTCCATTACCGGACTCGCTTGTTGTTGGTGATGCCACTGTTCCATTTTCAAAATCAGCAAAGACTCTTGGCGTTGTTCTGGACTCACATCTGACAATGAATGCTCAGGTCATGAACGTAATTCGTACAGTTAACTTTGAACTCTGTCGTATCAGCTCAATTCGCCATTTCCTCTCGACTGAGGCAACAAAAACTCTCGTTTCGGCATTTGTGCTCGCCCGTCTGGATTATTGCAATGGTCTCTCTTGTGAATTGCCCACAAGAACTTATACAACGAATTCAGAGTTTACAAAATACTGCAGCACGCCTGGTCTTGAGGTTTCCCCGTAGAGACCACATCACCCCGCATCTCCACACTCTGCACTGGCTCCCCATAGAAGCACGCATTAGATACAAAATTGCATGCATGTGTTTTCGTGCCATCAATGGATCTGGCCCTGTCTATCTTTCTCACCTGGCTAGCATATACACACCGGCAAGAACACTCCGCTCATCATCCGACACTCTCACCCTCTGCAAGCCCACACGTTTCAACAAAAACCTATGGTGAACGTTTCCTTCTTTTTTGCAGCTCCTTCTGGTTGGAACTCTCTCCCACTTTCGATCCGCTCTGCCAAAACTGACTCTGCTTTCCGCTCTGCACTCAAAACCCATCTGTTTAAGGAATTTTCTTTATAGAAAACATTTTTTTGCCCTGGTGTTGGGTGTGTCATTGCGTTACGTGTTGTAAGTGTTGCCCTTGAAAACTGACAATGTGTGCGTGAGTGCGTGCGTGCGTGCGTGCGTGCGTGTGTGTGGTGTCAGTGTTGGTTGGCCAGCCCTCCCCCCCCCCTCCTTGCTATGTTTCATTGTCATGATTTATGAGGTGACTGGGTTTATGGTTTAGTATAGTGATTTCTGTTTTTACATGTTTATAGTTAAATATTGTAAAGCGTTGTGAGCTCTAGTGAGAAAGGGCGCTCTATAAATGTACGTTATTATTATTATTATTAAAACACTATATAATACATAGATTTTCACTAAAACACTATGTAATGCATAATTATATTGGCACTTAAACACTATATAATGCATAGATTTGCACTAAAACACTACATAATACATAGATTTGAGCTGGCAACTTCATGTTAAATCGATAATTGATCAAAAGAACAACTCCCTAACAATTATTTCCTGTGTCAGGGGATCTTCACTGATGAAGTCACATACAATCTTCAAACCTATCACCTCCCCCCCCTTAGCTGACGCATGTTTCAGGCCTTGGCACTCACCCGTGACCCTATCTTTGCGCCAGCTGCAAACGCCCCAATAGTTTTTCATTCCTTTGTTTTAATCTGTCTGCTTGGAACCACCTGGCTTGTACCGTGATCGCCACAGGAAAGAAAGAATAAGAATCCACTTTCAGACACAATAAGAAACTATCAAGCCATGCTAACTGCGCCAGTCTATAAATAACTCAACTCTTGACAGCAAGGCCTTGGCGCATTCCTTTTTGGTGTGCAGCCTGCTTGCCGGATGCTCTGCAAACCACCGTGCAAGCTGGCAGACCGCCATGGGAGACTTCTTCGGATTTCAGATCAGCGCCAGAGTCACCATCACCGCCGCGAGTCGCCGCCACCCTCCCACCACGTACTATCAGCATGGAGAGAAAGAAAAAAAAAAAACTCGTTGTAAGCTCGAAGGTCCGTTACTTGCACATCCATATGTCGGGAGTAACCTTTAACCTCGTGGTTTGCAGTGGGTGAGGGGTGGGTAACGTACAACGAGGACAGGGCATGAGTTCGCCCTGGGTTAGATCAAAACAAAGCCATTGGACACGTTCAATGATCACGAACTTCACGCAAAGTTAAGATTTCGTCGTCACAACATCTTCCAGCTGACAGACACTCTCCGAGAAGACACTGAATTTGATTTGCACACAGACTGAGACACGGAACTCGGCCCCCTGCTCTACAAGTGTGTCTGTAGCTCCCAAGTTCGTCTGCTACGATAGTTGGCTTAGCTCTTGGTGTGTGTGTGTGTGTGTGTGTGTGTGTGTGTGTGTGTGTGTGGCTAAATCTGTCTTCGTGCCTGTGTGTGTCACTTTTACTTTGTGTCAGTGTGTGTATGTATGTGTGCGTGAGTGTGACTTCATCATGTTTATAGCCTTTTTAATAGTTTTATCAAATTTGTTTTAGTTAAGCTGCTTTTTTTCAGTCTTTGTGTGTGTCTGTGTCAGCGTGTTTGTGGGCATGCGCAGAAGGTTGGCGGTTATTCAAGACATGCGCAGAAGAAGGGAATCCCTCTTTTTATCTGACCTTCACCCTTTACTTTCTAGATACTTCGTAGGTAGAAACCGAGACAAAACCCAGAGGATATAGGTACGGAAGTAGAATGCGCTGAACCCACAGGGTTTGTACCCAGGATATGGCCCCTAACCGCTTCCAGTCCATAACAAAAATGACACTCATTCACGCAACCCTTTCAAAAGATGCACCTAAAAACGCGCCAGAAATGAAAAAAAAAAAATGTTGATCTCTTTCAGAAATGTAAAAAAACACATCAGGTGGGGCATCTCTGAACAAGGTTTTCATGAAATCTGCTGTCAAATGTTGTTAAGCAAGTCCCAACACTCTTTAAGAATATATTCATGTGCACTTGCATAAAAAAAAAAAATCATCACCATTATCAACCTCTCCATCTCCACACACACAAACGACCTCTCCCTCCCCCCCCCCCCCTCTCTCTCTCTCTAATCCCTCCGTCACAGTCTAGGCAGAGGATCAATTGAGGCTGACGACACCAAGGATTGCGTGACTGCCAGCCTGCATTGTTCTCACTAATCGCAGCAGAAGAGAGCATTACTATAGGTCGTTGACTTTGCGCGTTCCGCGGTACACAAAACCAGAGCCGCAGCATAACACACACACACACACACACACACACACACACACACACACACAGAGAGAGAGAGAGAGAGGGAGAGAGAGAGAGAGAGAGAGAGAGAGAGAGAGAGGTCTTTGCAGCGAACAGAATAAAGAGCGGCAGACGAAATGAGCAGTTCGTAATTACCAATCGCGAGAAAGTTTACAGAGTTTGTCGACTCGCGTAGTCCAACAAAAATTTCCGAGACGCATCGTTCAAATACAGCAAAGAGAGCCTGGAAACATCAGTTCCCCCCTCCCCCCCCCAACGCACACACAAACACACACATACACAGATATAAGGCTTCATTCAACAAAACAAAACAAAACAAAACAAGATGATGAGTAATGGTGTCAAACACGAAAACTTGTTCCTTCCATGCTTGAATAAACAAACAAACAAGCAAACAAAATGTCTGATTTCAACCAACCAAAGGCTGTCTGATCGTCAGAGTGAACGACATTGCCCAAGTGCTCGGAAAGGTCAAAGGCCTGTATGTATGCACTTAACAGATTGTACTGGTCCTTTTGAAGTTGTTGATGTGTGTGACTGTCGTATTCATGGCAACGACATCAAACTGAGACACGAGACGAAAAAAACAAAAAACTAAAAAAAAAAAGCTCACGTCAACCTCGCTTGGTGTGTGACTGTCGTATCCATGGAAACGATATAGAAAAAGAGACAGGGAAAAAAAAAAAAAAAAAAAAAAACTGAAACAACCTAACCTCTTCAATCAGCCTCTTTCCGTTTAAAAACCAAGAGAATGTTCTGCAGTTTGCAAAGCGTGCCACTAAGAAAGGCTCGACAAACAAAAGAAACAAATCAAATCATCATGACGTCCATGATCTAAAAACCCCACACATTTCAATCCATTCCTCCAAAAGGACACATACGAGTAAGGAAAGGGTGTGTGTGTGTGTGTGTGTGTGTGGTGGGGGGGGGGGGGGTGATGGATAGAAAGAAGGAGGGAGAAGTTGTTCAGACAATCGAGCGTGTGGACGGGCGCATGCGTGCACACCCCATGCAAAACTGACAGTTTGTGTGTCCCTCACCCCTACCCCCCTGCTTACCCACTCCCTCCCCCCAACCCCCACCCTGCCCGTTCCCTGACCCCAGCTGTGGACCAGAGTTGTGCAACAACAGCAGGGCTTGACGAGGCAGGGAGTGAAGGCAGGCGTGGATTATCGGGACAGATGGCTCCGGCGGAAAGTCAGAGACCATGTGCAAACCGCTTTGAGAGACGGACACACCGTGTGCAAACCGCTCTGCGAGGCGGACACACCGTGTGCAATCCGCTCTGCGAGGCGGACACACCGTGTGCAATCCGCTTTGAGAGCGAGTGCAAACCGCTCTGCGAGGCGGACACCGTGTGCAAACCGCTCTGCGAGGCGGACACACCGTGTGCAAACCGCTCTGCGAGGCGGACACACCCTGTGCAAACCGCTCTGCGAGGCGGAGACACCGTGTGCAAACCGCTTTGAGAGGCGGACACACCGTGTGCAAACCGCTTTGAGAGGCGGACACACCGTGTGCAAACCGCACTGCGAGGCGGACACACCATGTGCAAACCGCTCTTCCCCATTCGTTAGGCCTCTGCGTGAAATTTCCCACGACTGGGCTTCTGACAACAACAACAACAACAACTACAAAATTCAACATTTTCAGACACCACCATGGCTTGACTTCCAACAACAACAACAACAAAATTTCAACATCTTCAGAACTTCAGACACCAGTCGTTCTTCTTCCCTCTTCTCCCATCGAGATACTTTCACTTTTCTTTATTTTGTTCCGTATTAAAAAAAAAAAAAAAAAGAAATAAAAAAAACAGCATCCTTCAAAAGTACACATACCTGATACAAACCGAGAAAAGAAGAAGAAGAAAGAAAGAAAGAAAAAAGGTCACACATCATTATAACATCCTCTTGAAGCATAAAACACCTCTGTGCGATAAATTGAAACAATTATTTGGAGGAAAAAACCAACCAACCAACAAAACGTGACTGTGTGGCGTCACGCAACCAGCCAAGCACGGCACTCGATTGCTGGAAGCCACGATGCATTCCTCCTCAACCAGCCTCGCATTCTTCTCCTTCCGATTATCATTAAAGGCAGACCCAAGAAATCAAACACGGTGCCCGAAATAGCCCGTGGCAACGAAGGAATAGACCTTCCGCAAGCAAGGACACGCCCAAACGGTTCGCCAGAATGCCTTTCTGGTTCTGTACGGTACTGGCTTTTTACACACGCTGTCATCGTTGAGACAATACACAACCTCTCTCCCCCCCCCCCCCATCCCCTTATCTTCCGCCACATGTCTACGAGTCACAAAAAGAAAGAAAGAAGAAAAAAAAAACGAAAAAAAAAAAAAAAGGGGGGGGGGGGGG